>JADRCD010231186.1:0-16255 GCA_019843815.1 Montemys delectorum
GTTCTTTAGTGATTGGGTTACCTCACTCAGGATGATATTATCCAGATCCATCCATTTCCTTAAGACTTCCATAAATTCATTGTTTTTAATAGCTGAGTAGTACTCCATTGTATAAATGTACCACATTTTCTGTATCCATTCCTCTGTTGAGGGACATCTAGGTTGTTTCCAGTTTCTGGTTATTCTTAACAGAAATAATTTGTAAGAGGAAAAGGTTGAATTTGGCTCATGACATCTAAGGGCTTTCAGTCCCATCAGAGAATGAAGGACAAAGCAGAATAACTCTGTGTCTGGGAGAAGTGCAAAGGACCTGAATAACCATTTAATGGTGATATACCAGAAAACAAAAAGACTTCAATAGGAAACTGGACCCATATAAAGTAAAAAATCTGACCACTAGTGATACATATTTATTGTCAAATTCCTTTATACTAAAACTTCAATAATCTTTAAAATAGTACTACAAATTTAATCACAGGCATTCCGATCATCAACATGCAGGGGACACTTCATATATAAATCAATACAGAAAAACTCAGTGAAAAAGTTCAATGGGTAAGCAAATATACATATCTGGTATTATAAGGGTACCAGTCATTTGCTAAGATGTGAAAATGTCCAAAAATTCCCACAGCCATGAGGCTAAGCTATCATTTCTTCATCTTTATGCTTTAGCATATTTTGTTGAATGGTTAACTTTGTCTTTCATTCACCCTGTCATTAAATATGTTATTCATTGTCCTAATACCCTGAGTTGGCTGCTATGCAAAATGCCTGTATAGTTAAGGTGATACTGTCCAAGCCATCAAAATAACCATAACTCAAAATGGCCTCAGTCACAGGAAGTATTTTGGAATCAAGTGAGAGATTCAATTAGGTTATCTACAATATAGACTTCTTGCTTATAAATTCTATCTTCATGACTAGTGTTTCAGTTAAATATATCTTCTAATAGTGTAGAAATATTTTCTCTTTTAAAAATTAGAATATAAGTCTAGAAGACACAAAAATGTTTACCTACAGCATTGGCTTATACAATACCTTGTTCATATTTCATATAAAAATAAATAATAATGAGAAATAACAATTAGATATATACTGATCTTTTTATTGAAAGAACATTTCCATATAATATATTCTTATTATGCTTTATCCTTCCCCAAAGTGTGCCCTGATCATCTCCACCTTCATCACCAACTAACTCCATGCCTTCTCTTCCTCTGTAAGTTACAAAAATCGAAAATGAAACCAAACAACTAAAGATATAAAAAAAACCTTTTGATTGGGAAGGGCAGTGGTGGCGCACATCTTTAATCCCAGCACTTGGGGGGCAGAGGCAAGTGGATTTCTCAGTTCAAGGCCACACTAGTCTACTGAGTGAGTTCCAGGACAGCCAGGGCTACACAGAGAAACCCTTTCTCAAAAAAAAAAAAAAAAAAAAAAGAAAGAAAAAAGAAAAAAAAACAAAGACAAACAAACAAACAAACAAACAAACAAAAAACCCTTTGCATTGAACTTAATCTTCTACAACTTTTCCAGGTGATGAACTTGGTAGATAAATCATATTTATCAAATGCATGTAGGCAGTGAACTTTGCAAATAAGCACATTTGAGTCTATTACAATTTAACATATGAATAAGACTAATATTCTATGCTTTTATATATATTTTATGCTTACTATGAATTAATTTATGATATTGCAGTTTAAACTGCCCCTTTTAAAACTCTATTGTTAATTTCATGAGTGAAAATCTTTAACTTCCTTTGCAAGGCCGCACAGGGATGAAGTACTCGTGGGCAACAACTTTCATCAATACTTGAAATTGATCAGTATATTAACTACTTGTAACTACAAAGTATGGCCAAAATAAATTAATCTCAGAAGACCACAGTCTGTACTTACTACAAAAGTAAAAATATTCCCCAGAAGAATAATTTGTAATTGTATAGATTTCTGTGAATGTCCCTGCAGTACTTTTCTGATTTCACATTCAATATCTCTTGTTTCTTCCATGAAAGAATTTAAGCTATTGAGTATAAATAGACTAAAAGAGTCCAATATATGAAAGCTACCTATTTCTAGAGACAAAAAAAACTCAAAATAAAGTATTCAATGATGAAACTAAGTGACAAGAACTACACTAGCAATGACCTAGTTTTGGATATATATGGATTATATTTATGCATATGATCTTTACAGAAATCCAATTAAAGCTTATCCCCAATAACACTAAGTCATTGAAAATATTCTGGAGAAAGCTATCAGCACAATATGAATACAGATATAAGATCAGGATTTGTGATAAAAGAGAAATACAAGTTTAAAGTCTGCTTTGTCAAGATACTGAAATTTCTAAACAACAGCAACAAACTGCCAACTAATATTAATAAATATGGAATTTATCTATATTTCAAAAGTTCTTAATTTGTTCATGCATGTGTAACTTTTTTAACGAATGTACTATATACAAACACACACACACACACACACACACACACACACACTGGGGCTGGTGCTCTAGAAAGCCAAAAGATGACATTCCTTATCCTGTGCTATGCGCTCACTAACTTAGTCTATTTTTAAATTGCTTATATATTTTATTGATGTAATATATTTTATTTTTTAGGTTTTACTTTAATAATTACTTTTCTTACTTCCTTTCCTTCTCTTCAAACCCTCCTTCATAGCCCTGCCAATTCTCCCTCTAATTCATGGTCTGTTTTTAATAAATATTATTCAATGCATACATTTATTTGTATATATACATATATGTATACATATAAATGTATATTTGGTTTAAAAACGTATGTACACACACACACACACACACACACACTCACACACACAAATATAACTCCTTATGTCCATATAATGTTGCTTGTATTTATGTCTTGAAGGCTGATCTTTTGGTACTGGGCAACCATTTAGTGTATTCTTCACTGGGTAGTACAAGTCTTCCTGCTCCAGCTACACTCAGTTGCTGCTAGTTCTTTGTGTAGGCTTGAGACTTCATGAACTTGTTTTTTTGTTCAGTTTGAAATGTTCATTGGTGTCATCCTTGTGCAGCTCACATCCAGGCAGTCATCTTAGTGAGAATTTGAGTATAGATTTTAATGTTTCTAGGAGACAAATATTATACCATAGTCCCTGATTCCCTGGATCTGATAAACACTGCATGATCACTCTCACACTTCCACTATCTTACCTAACCCTTAGGTATGTGAGTATTTTGTATATATATCCTGTATGTCTAGGGTCCATAATTAGTTGTGATTTTCTGTGGTGGTCTCCATCTTTTACAAAGAGAAGTTTCCTTGAAGAAGATTGAAGATTAGACTTCTCTGTGGGTATAAAGACAAATGTTTAGATTGTTTTCTGTCAACTTATTTTAAGTCAGTGTCTCAGTGAATTTGGAGTGAGTCTAGGAGTCAGTAAGCCCCAGTGATCCTCTTGTCTCTACCCTTCAATATACAGAATTTATAGACAAAACTGAGGGTAAGGTTGGCTTTTCACATATGCAATTAGATTTTGAGCTGAGGTACAAATATTGCTGAAGCAAATTCTCTTACCCACTATCGTGTTTTGAATATGTTTGGCCCATGGAGTGGGCCTATTTGGAGGTGTGGCCATGGAGTAGGGTATCATTGTGGGCATAAGCTTTCAGAACCTCATCCCAGCTGCCTGGAAGCCAGTATTTTCCTAGCAGCTTTCAGATTAAGATGTAGAACTCTCAGCTCCTCCTGCACCAAGTCTGCCTGTATGCTGCCATGCTCTTGCCTTGTTGATAACGGACTGAATTTCTGAACCTGTAAGCCAGCCACAATTAAATGTTGTCCTTATAAGAGTTGCCTTGGTCATGGTGTCTATTCACAGGAATAAAAAAGTCTAACTAAGACACATACTGAACTAGTTAGATACTCACTTATTTGTTACTTTGTAATACATAAAAATAATTATATATTCTCTTTTAATTCATTTTAAATCTAATACATTCGTATATTAAAGATATTCTGATTGATTTTCAAGAACACACCAGAGAAATATAGGACTATTTTAGGAGCTGATTCATTTATGTTGTCACTTTACCATTTAAGAGTCTTTGAGCTGCTTTCAGACCTGCCCCTTGATGTGTAATCCATGTCCTCATGTATGCACAGTAACATAGAATCAGATAACAGTTATTTGTCTATCATATTTTGACTCTTTGCTGCTTATGCATCATTAATAGGACAAAATGGAATTACTTGATTTTTTTCAAATTGTTTAGTTTGAGTCATATGTGCTTTTTCAAGCAAGTACAAGTAGTCAAGGAGATCTTGTTGTGAAGCCTGAGGAGTATTGAAGCACATCTGAACCTCCAGAACTGCTTAAGAGAGTTCATGTCAGCCTGGACTGCAGAGTAACCCCAGGGACCTGAGAAAAGAAACAAGAATACAGAAAAGCAAAGAAAGAGAAAGGAAGAGGAGGAGAGGGGAGGGAGAATCCAGGGAATCAGAGATTTTTATCACTTAAAATAAGTTTTGTTATTATAGATATATTAAGAATAATTGATCTTTGTTTTCTCACTCATTCAAAACCGTTAAAACTTTTATTTATAACTCAAAGTCAGACATATGTGTGGATCATATGGGGACTATTCAAAGGAAAATCTTTAAAGAGGAATTATAGGAGAAAGAAATAATGATTTTGTTTAAAATTCTGTGAGATAATTTAAATAGCAATTAAGTCAGGAGGAGATAGACAAGTATGTCATCAAACATTGCCTATTACTATGTAGGATTTTGTGGATTGGAAGACTTGAACAGTAGACTATATTCATCCTGCATTGCCACACTGATCTAGATAGGTCTCATCTAGTATCTTATCAAGTGAAGACTATATAAGCAGGGAGGAAAGAAGGCTATGGGAGAATTTCTTCTGCCAGACTGGAAAAGATGTTCCTTTCGTGTTCACACATCTGTTGGATTTCAGGACATTTAAGCTCATGACTTTATATCTCCATTGTATATAATGATCATTAGAAATTACAGGAAAGTTAAAGATGTGTATCAGCTTAGAGTCACCTGTAATAGCTCTTAGAGTTAAGTGTGTTAAAGGATTGTTCCTAAGGATAGTGATATGGAAGCTTTTGGAGGTTGGGCCTGGGGAAAGGGCATTGGGTTAATGTGTTTATATACAGAAGAGGATCATGCAACCATTTCTTTTTCATTTCTTATTTGTTTTGTTCTACAAGTTAAGCAGAGTCCTCTAGCACAGATCCACTAACAGTGTATCTCAGCAAATCCAACAGAGGGTGTATAGTGTCAACCCAAGGACAGAAAGGGGCCACTAAACTTAAATTAAATACTTAAACTGATCTCAAAGGAGGTGCATTCCTTGCTACCCATCCCAGTGGAAACACATGCACACACAACCTTCATACATATATATGTACATATATATGTATGTATGCGGGCAGAGGCTTCATTTGAGCAGTGATCCCCTGGCTCCTACATGGCAGCTATGCTCTCTGTCCTGGACCTTCTCAGGGATGGTATCTTTCCTTTCCATCTCCCAGAATGGTGAATCTCCTTCTCTCACCTGGAATCCTAAAATTTCTGCTTCTGTCTGCCCTAGTCCGCCATTAGATGCAGAAAACTTTATTTACCAATTAGAACCAATTGGAGCCAGGGATGCTCAGTGTCTTCCATGGGTGTGTTGATTCTCATGCAAATACTTGTAGGGATCCAAACTAACATAATACAACAGCCACATCAAGCAACCATTTATGCTTTGTAAGTTAATTATCTCAGCTATTTTGTAATTGTGACAGGAAGTTTTCAAACTCACTTTCTTCAGAAAAGCCTAGATTGTAACAGCTCATTGGCAAGACCATATTTAGTCATGTTATTAAAATGTACTTGGTTCTCATTTTATCAAAGAATTGATTTCCACATTTCATTAATGGAGTTATTTCTAACAGTAATACCTCTAAGGCATTATGTTTTGGTGATCATATACATATTTTAAATACACATTTACATTTTTAAATAACGTATTTTACTTCCATTTTACAATAATAACAGTTCCCTGTTCTCAGTTCAAAAATGGCTTATACACATAAACTAATTATAAAAACATCCTTGAAATTAAAAACATACAATCAGTTTGTTTTCACTGTTTTCTAAGTATTTATTACATAGTATACTTAGAGTGTACACTTGTTTCTCTCTGAAAGCTTCATGTATCTTTCTTTGGTTTATTAAATATCTTAGAACCTAGCAAAACAAGAAATAAATAAAAATCCACTTTGTGTGTAGTTTCCCAAGAAACACCTTGCCTTGTTTTGAAATGTTTTTAAGAAGGGAAATAATTATCTTGTTTCTATTGTATTTATCTAACTCAGGAGGTTTTACTACTGTTTTATCTTTGAATATAGAAAATATTGCACTGACTGCCTGTTCAAATTGGCAAAGTTTATTTTTTTATTGGATATTTTCTTTATTTACATTTCAAATGTTATCCCTTTCCCTTGTTTCCCCTCCAGAAACACCTTACCCTGTCCTCCCTCTTCCTACTTCTATGAGGGTGCTCCCCCATCCACCCATGCATTCCCCACCTGTCCAGGGCATTGAGCCTTCACAAGACCAAGAGCCTCGCCTAGCATTGTTGTCCTTCAAGGCCATCCTCTGCTACATTTGTAGCTGGAGTCATGGGTCTGTCCTTGTGAACTCTTTGATTGGTGATTTAGTCCCTGAGGTCTCTAGAGGGTATGGTTGGTTGATACTGTTGTTCTTCCAATGGGTTGCAAACTCCTTCAGCTCCTTCAGTCCTTTCTCTAACTACTCCATTTGGGACCCTGTGCTCAGTTCAATGGTTGGCTGTAAGAATCTGCATCTATACATGTGAGGCTCTGGCAGAGCCTCTCATGAGACAGCTATATCAGGCTCCTGTCAGCAAGCACTTCTTGGCATCTGCAATAGCGTAGGAATTTGATGTCTGTATATGGGATGTGTGCTCACGTGGGGCAGTCTCTGGATGATCTTCCCTTTAGATTCTGCTCCACATTTTCATCCCATGACTATTTTGTTCCCCCTTCTAAGAAAGACTGAAGTATCTACACTTTTGACTTCCTTCTTCTCGAGCTTCATGTGGTCTCTGAGTTGTATCTTTGGTACGCTGAGCAGTATTCTATTGTGTAAATGTACCACATTTTCTGTATCCATTCCTTTGTTGAAGGACATCTGAGTTTTATCTAGTTCCTGGCTTCTATAAATAAGGCTGCTATAAACATTGTGGAACACGTGTCCTTATTATATGTTGGAGCATGTTCTGGGTATATGTCCAGGAGTGGTATAGCTGGGTCCTCAGTTAATTAATCTTGTGAAGACCTCCAACTTAAAGGTCCAGTAAATATCGTCAACAAAATTATAGAAGAAAACTTCCCTAACCTAAAGAAAAGATACCCATGAACATACAAGAAGTCAATAGAACTCCAAATAGACTGGACCAGAAAAGAAATTCCTCCTGCCACATAATAATCAAAACACCAAATGCACAAAACAAAGAAAGAATATTAAAAGCAGTGAGAGAAAAATGTCAAGTAACATATAAAGGCAGACCTATCAGAATTACACCACAAGATTTCTTCTTTTATAATTAGACAACAGTATGTTTCAAAGAACCAAATCTGACTAAAGAAGAGATTACATAACCAAGAGAGTTTATTTTCCCATAATAGTAGTATATTAAGAACCTGAGGATAAATTATTTGAGAAGAATGAGGATGATTTGAATTCTAGGTGAGGTGTCCTCTTTACTAGATAGATTTATATTACATTTTAAATTTCATCCCACTTGAATTTCAGTATTCAAGTTGAAATATATTTGTGAATATCCTAAAATTCTGTTGTTGTACTGGTGCAGATAATGAAAAACACAGTCAAATTACTAAATTTAACAAAAAGACATTTATTTTTTGAGATATAAGCTTTCTTATTTTCATTATTCACAAATTAATATTTGTTCTAAAATTATGCCAACTGTAACTTCATCATGATTATGTTTTTTATTTAAGTGAATAATTCCTAGTTTCTTTACCTACAGAGGATTGAATTTTCAAATTTGCTTTTCCCTGCGCAATGCCAAAAAATGACTATGTTAATATCAGCCTGAAAATTACCACCAAATAGGAATTATTATTTAATTAATTAACTGCCATTTATCATTAATTTTTACTTACAGTTTCCAAAAAATGCCAAATATAGTATTTGAATATATGTAATAAAACTAGTTTAAATAATATATAATAATTTAACCTGAGTCTGGAATGAATGTTATTAATATAAACTTGCAGAATCATAGACGAGAAGCACTGGGGGATGGTTTTGTAAGACAGAGAGAGTCAAATGTTTCATGAGTGTATTTTCCACAATGACTCATTTATAATAGTCACAAGTGAAATGTTTTGATACTTTCATGTCATTTATTCTAACCTCACCAACCTGACTAGATCGGCTTGATTCAGCATATTTCCAATGTACACTCCTTCCTACACATGGATGAATTGATATATAACAATATAAATGCATGTTACTTTTAAATTATTTTTGAAGATACACATGCATCATACATATTATAAATTTATTAGCAATTGAAACATGAACATAATACAGAAAATTGTATATTATATAGTATTAAAATTAGTCATATCTGCTCAAATAGCATGAAAGCATGATAGTTATATAAGGCTCAAAATTTGTCTATGGGATACTACTATGCTAGAGCTGTGTATGCTTAAAAGAAGTGACATTATAAATGGAAACAATGCTAAGTGGAGATTCACAGTAGGGAATATAAAATCTACCCACTTTTGATAAAAAAAAAAAAGGCTGTCAGCCTCTTAGGTTTCTTAGAAATGAGGAGACCTCTTGAGGGTCCTATTTCATTTTCTCTGGAACCTGGGGGACCCAAGCTCATTATATCTGTCATGTACAGTGACAGGTGTAGTTACAGCTGCACAATGATCCCCTTTTATATCTCAATTTCCATGTTCTAAGAAGGAAGAATATTTCACTTTTCTTCTGGAAATTTGCCATTCCTTAGCCTGAGGCCAAAAATCTTTATTTTTTTTTTCCTTACTTCTTAAAGTTGTCATGGGCAGCAAAGATACACTTTTTCCTTTGCCAAACACTCAGAGCAAAATTCACTTTATGAAATAAGTTAAAAATCCTTAAAGTATAAAATATTCAGTACAGACAGCACTTTTCACAATAGTAAGCATAATGCTCATCCCCCAAAATTGATTTATAGGAAATCCACTTAGTAATTTTTCAATTATTCAAAATGAGAGGATAAAAACATGCTGAAGAAGCTGTGAGCTCTGCTGCCCTCAGACACTTCCAAATGCTCGCCAGACACTCAGAGTTTCTATTAAGGTGGTGAAAACCATGACCCTCTTACTTTGTTGTTCTGATACTTCTCTCCGTAGCAAGCCTCCTGTTATGACGAAGCAGGAAGCAGGTCCAGACAATGTGCCTTAACGTGACTTGGTGGAATTAACGGGAAATGCTTGTAAGCTTTTATGGACGATATTGCTCCTCCTTATAATTCTGAAGTATGCACAAGTAGCATAGGAATCTTACCTTTATGTTATGATAAAGGGTTCCTAAACAACAAGGGCTGTCTTCAGAAACTCATAAAAACTTCCTTTTTCCTCTGGAGATGGCTCTAAGTGTGTTTGCAGGCTTTGAGTCATTCAGTTCCAACTGTCATTAGGGCAGCTGTAAGAGAGAGTGTATAAGGAACAGTTAGTTCAAAAGTCTAAGACATTTTTTTCTCATCATATTTGAGGTCTCACATATAAAATAGAGTTTAAAGTTTCATTGTAGAATTTAAGAGTTGTACATCTTTGCTGTGTATTTCACACTTTTTGAGTTTGTGCTGGGTACTGTTAAATGCCCAGACAGCACACAGTCAGAGCTCCTACTGCTTTTCTCTGGACAGAAGCCAGTGCATAATGAATGAGTTTCTCTGTCAAATAATAAATGGATAAATTCATTTGTAAAAAGCTTTTGAAAGCTGTAAGTAAAATACCAATAGAGAAATTAAATTTAAGGACAGCGTAATATCAAAGAGTAAAACAACAAAGGAATCAAGGTTCTTTGAAGAGAGGGATCACCAGGCCTGATAACCTAAAGGTGGTTGTGTTTCCAGAGCCTTAAATTTCATTGGAATAGTTTTTAATTCAGTAATCACAATTTCAAGATTTTTTTTTCTGATTTGTCAAAATGCTTGTGGAAAACCTTTGAAAACAAACAATGACATTTCAAACAAATCTGTAATTAGGCACATCTCAGTATCAAAAAACAAATAAACTGCCAGTTGTGGGATTACCCTATATAATCTGAAATTTTACCTGTGGAAAGATAGCAACAACACTAGAGTAACAGCTCCTAATATCTGGTTATGTCTTTAAGACTGCAGACACATTTGAAATCCGCATTCTTAGACAACAGTTGAAGATATTAAGACATGTTTAATATAATGTATGAAAATTCTTGACTGCATAGGTATGATCATGTTAACAAAACAGGAAGATGTTATCTAGAGAAACTAAATAGTTCCTTACCACCAGGAAGACTGAAAAATAAGTAACGGGAAGGTGTGAGTCACATAGCATAAAGGAACTTCTTTAATGTGGCGGTGGCCATGACACGAGGCTACTTTATCAAAGGTAAGTCTTAAGGAAGTAAACAACAAGAATTATATACCTGAATACTTCCATCTGAATATTTCCAATAACAACATGAAGTTCCATTAACAGCACCCACCAGGAAGCTAGCCAGTAAACCTCCCAAAATCATTTTTATTAAGAGAGGTGCAGTCAAATTCTAAAAATATACAACGTATTTTGACTTCCATTTTCAAATTAAGGTTTTATCATTCTGGATCAAAAATAAACTATGTAAAATTTTGAGTGAAAGTTATGAATTGCTTGAGCATTCTATTACATTCTTCGTATTTTAACATGAGTCTATAAATAAAGGGAAAAGCTGGGAGCAAGAGATCCTGAGGTTTAAGAGAGGAAACAGTCTTTATAAAAAAATGTGCTACATTGAACTGTGTAACTTTCTCTTTTACACAAAATAAAAACAGAAATAAGAAAGCCAAAGAAACAAATGCCCAGTGCCAAAGTGTAAAAGTTGATTTGTCATACTCTATGATTATATATTAGATAAGAAATCTATGGTGTTCTATCATGCAAAATTAATGGTGGAATGTATTAAAAGTTTACAAGACATGGGAGGAATAATATGATTATAAAAATGAATAAAATGTGGTTCTTTTTTCCAAATATTAAGGGAAAATATACATTCAATGATGTAAGACAGACACAAATACTAAAGGAGATATTATCATACCATTGGTAGTTGCACAGTGAATGAAAGTATTCAGAAAAGTTTCAAGAAACAAGACATTTTTAAACAGAGAATGAAACATGAAACTAAAAAATAAATATTACCAGAAATGTAAAGGTAGGTGTATATAACCTTATTTAGACAAAGAGGTATTTTATCTCAGACCATAGATTATTCCAGGTATTAAAATTGGGGTCATATTTCCATAGGCCAAGATAATACATTTAGCAAACTATTAGTATAAGCATTTATCTAATATGGATTTATCATGGCAAAAATAACAAAAAAGACAATTGATTAAACCACTAGTAATCAAAATATTTTAAAGTTATTTTACTTTGTCAAAAAGAAGATAATATAGAAATATTGGATAGTGATATTCTGTGCAAATTATTTGCAATAAAGAAGTGTCTATGCTAAAAGCACATTCTAATAACATCTTCACTATAGGGAACTTTCATTACCAAATGTTATAGTGTTCTTTGAAACAATAAAATTTAAAGAGAGGGTAGACATATTCCTGCACATGCCTAACAAGTTGTCACTATTAAATCCAACACGATGGTTTTTAAACTTGAAGACAAAGTATTTATAAATAACAGTTATATAATTGAGGTTGTGCTAATAAAAGAAGATAGATACATAATTCAAAATATTCATAAGATGAACTCTAATGTATGTAATAACTAGGTTAAGAAAAATAACTGAATTAATATTTAAGCTTATTGCTTTCAGATTTAAATGGGCAGAAGAGAAATTTTAAAATAGAGATTCTAATTTAATAGCTTGGTAAAGAGGCTAAGAGTCTCCCGGAAGATTCTACGGTCAATATCCTTATGCAAGTAAGTCAAGAGTCTGCTTTTGGATAATAAGTCTTTAGATAGACATTTTCACTGTTTCTTTGTTGTTACCCTACATCAGGTCTTGAATTTACCATGAAGCTGAGTTAGCTTTAAGCATGACCTTGATTTTTATATTTTGTTGTTGTTGTTGTTGTTTTTAGATTTTTCCTTATTTACATTTCGAATATTATTCCCTTTCCTGGTTTCCCGTCCAAAAACCTCCTAGCTCCTTCACTTTCCCCCTGCTCATCAACTTACCCACTCTTACTTTCTGGCCCTGGCATTCCCCTACACTGGGGCATAAAGCCTTCACAAGACCAAGCACCTCTCTTCCCACTGATGACTGACTAAGCCATCCTTTGCTACATGTGCAGCTGGAGACATGAGTCCCTCCATGTATACTCTTTGTTTGATGGTTTAGTCCCTGGGAACTCTGGGAGTACTGGTTGGTTCATATTGTTGTTCCTCCTATGGGCCTGCAAACGCCTTCAGCTCCCTGGGGTCCTTTCTCTAGCTCCTCCATTGGGGACCTTATGCTCAGTCCAATGGTTGGATGAGAGTATCCACCTCTGTATTTGTCAGGTACTGGTAGAGCCTCTCTGGAGACAGCTATATCAAGCTTCTGTCAGCAAGTATTTGTTGGCATTCACAATAGTGTATGGGTATATTGAATGAGTATGGGATGGATATCCAGTTTGGGCAGTCTATGAATGGTTTTTTCCTTTAGTCTTTTCTCCACACTTTTTCTCTGTAACTCCTCCCATGGGTATTTTGTTCCCCCTTCTAATAGGGACCAAAGTATCAACACTTTGGTCTTCCTTCTTGAGTTATATGTGCTCTTTGAATTGTATCTTGGGTATTAGGAGCTTCTGGGCTAACATCCACTTATCAGTGAATGCATACCATGTGTATTCTTTTGTGATTGGGTTACCTCCCTTAGGGTGATATTTTCTAGTTCCATCCATTTGCCTAAGTATTTCATCAATTCATTGTCTTAATAGCTAAGTAGTACTACATTTTCTGTATCCATTCCTCTGTTGAGAGACATCTGGGTTCTTTCCAGTTTCTGGCTGTTATAAATAATACTGCTATGAACATACTGAAGATTGGGAAAAGATCTTTACCAATTCTACATTTGATAGAGGGCTAATATCCAATGTACATAAAGAACTCAAGAAGTTAGACTCCAAAGAACCAAATAACCCTATTAAATGGGGTATAGAGCTAAACAATGAATTCTCAACTGAGGAATACCAAATGGCTGAGAAGAACCTAAAAAAAATGGTCAACATCCTTAATAATCAGGGAAATGCAAATCAAAACAAGCCTGAAATTACAGTTCACACCAGTCAGAATGGCTAAGATCAAAATGTTAGCTGATAGAAGATGCTGGAGACGATGTAGAGAAGAAAAACACTCCTCCATTGCTGGTTGGATTGCAACCTAGTACAACCCCTCTGAAAACCAGTTTGTCGGTTCCTCAGAAAAATGGACGTAGTACTACCTGAGGACCCAGCTATACCACTCCTGGGCATATACCCAGAAGATGCTCCAACATGTAATAAGGATACATGCTCCACGATGTTCATAGTAGCATTATTTATAATAGCCAGAAGCTAAATTTTTGTATCTTTCTACTTATACGTGTCTCCCAAAATTCAGTGCATGCTGAATATGTATGGAATATTCTATTTTATAGTTATATTATGTGCTAGTATTTATATGTATATTATTTATTTATATATTAAATTTTAGTTATTTTTAAGTTTAAATATTTATTTCCCTCTATTTATATATTATTTCTTATAAAAATAAATTATAAATTATTGATCATTTAGCTGTATTTTAAATTTTAAATTTATAATGGGATATTTGTTTATCATTAGGACAAATGTAATATTTTGATAATAATTGTATATATATATATATATATATATATATATATACATATACACACATGCCTATTGGGTATTGGTTATCTAGGGATAATCATTATGCTTACTAGTGTCTTTGTTAGAGTTCTATTGCTGTGAAAAATATGAACAAAGGAAACTAGGAGAGAAAAAGATTTATTCTAGCTTGTAGTTCTTAGTTTAGAGTTCAACATAGAAGTAAGTCAAGCAGGCACTTGGAGGTAAGAGCTAAAGCATAGGCCAGGGCCTAGTGATGCCTACTGGCTTCGTCCTTATGACTTGTTCAATAGGCATACTTGTAGCACTAACACTCCCTGCCAAAATATGGAACCATCCACAGGTGAAATGGGCCATCTTAGATCAATCATTATTCAAGAAAATAAACTATCTATTTGTCCATGGGCCAATCATCGGGGAGTATTTTCTCAGTGAATGTTTCTCTTCCAAAATGACTCTAAGCAGTGTTCAATGGGCATAGAAAACCTTGCAAGCACAAACAGGTTACACCCTCTTCCCTCACTGGTGCTATTAATTCAACCATTACAAACTTTTAACCTTTGCCTTCAGTGAGTGAAAATAATATATGTTCCATATATTATTTTCAGATAAATGCATTATGTTATCTTGCCTTGCTGTGCCTTAGAACACTACAGTTCTCACATTTAGCGATAATTTTTCTCTTTCATGATCCTCTCTTGTCCTGTAATTTGCCAGTACCCAGTACCCACCATAACCACCATCATCTGTAGTAAAAGTGGATCTTAGATTTCACAGCCATTGCTTTTTTCTCTTTGTTCCTGACCTATTTCTTCACAGTCTAATGTCTACCAGGTCTATTTATATTGTCAAAATGGCAGTTTTAGGGGTTAAAAAGGTGGGTTCAGTGGTTAAACGTACTTTCTAATCTTCTACAAGACCCAAGTTTGGTCCAAATCAGGCTACTCACAACCAATCTTCTGTAACTCCAGTTGTAAGGGATCCAACAATCTTTAACTCCACAGGCACCTGCATTTACATGTACATACTCCATATGCACATGAATATGCATGCACACACACAAACATACATACACACACATACATAAATTAATTTGAAAATCTTTTAAGAGAGAACAGTTTTACAGTTTTTTATTACGAAGGAGATTCAATTTTGTATGTAATATATCATCTGGTTATGAAAATTTACTTCTTGATTTTGTGAATAGTACTGAAATAAGCATGTGAGTACAGGTTTCGTTTATAAGCCATTTTATTTTCTTGGGAATTCAACCAAAAGTAGCCATGCTGAGACATACAACAGTAGTATTTCTATATTCTTGACAATATTCCATGGTGTTTTCCATTACTATATTCTCTTTCACTCCTTCTGGTAAATAAGTGAAGATTCATTTATCATATATCCTCAATAGCATTTTCCATTTCTTGGTCAGTTTATAAAATTGGTTGGTTGAGAAGACAGGCTAATACTAACAGACCAAATGGGAAAGGATAAAAGAATATATACAAAAACGTTTAATGGAAAAATAGGATAGATTGGGAAAGACAGCTTCAGGCATACTTAAAATAAATGGGAAAAACATACATTCTTGAAAAGATTAAAACTTTCATCAGCTCCCCAGTGAAAGATTTAAAAAAAAATATGAACATCAGTTTTGGACCATGACAACAATCTGCCTACTTTGAAGTATGAGTTGCTTCTAGTAGATTTCATTTGGTCCCAGCTCTTGAATTTGTGGTTACTTGTACAGACAGCTTTCAGATTATCTTGGGATGTTATCAGATGAAACTAGGGGAAACTTACAGATTGATTGCATTATAAGTAGTAAATATCTTTTAAGGTTTATTCTCAGGAAGAGGATGGTATCTGCTTTATTATAAATACCTCTAAATACTTTTAACCTCCTAGCCATGAGATACATTTACTGACATAGACTTTATCCTTCTCTCTTCATGGCTTATGTGCTTTAGGATACTAATGATGTGCTTATAGAGCTAATTTCAGTGTCATAGGAGTCACAAGAATACCCACAAATAATTAGTTCATTTCTTATTTTGTATATTATGGAAAGTTTTGTATGTGTTGGACAGGGGTGGATGTGG
>JADRCD010231186.1:16655-29739 GCA_019843815.1 Montemys delectorum
TTCCATTTGCCCAGAGGATTGAAGATGAGATAGTACAAAGCATGAAATTTTAATGAATTTCTCAGTGGTTTTTCAAAATAAATGGTTTATTTTTTTATTGTAAAATAAGTTTCTTAGTCTGAGTTAGGACACAAAAGAAAGTTAAAATGAGTAATAATTTTTGTTCTTATATTTTCAAAAACAAAAACAAAAACAAAAACAAAACACTTATGTTGGTGTGCCTGGTTGGGTAATATTCAGTCCATCTAAAGAACATGTTAATGAAATTGAAAAAGGGATATTTCTATTAAGGTCAAGGTAAATTTAAAAAAATAATTTGGAGCCTTGCAAGGTGGTTATGAACCAGGGAGATTTTCTGAGGTAGTTTGCTCAAGAAATGTGGTAAAATACAAGTGCCTCACTCTTGGAAAAGGTTTGATCAGGTTGCTATGAATACTGGGGCAGAACCCATTGATGTTTTTTTTCTAGGCTATCTGCTGTCTACACATATGTCCTACATGATGGGAGAAAAGTTGCAGCCTAAGGACAAAATGACAGGAGGCTAACTGAAGCCCATTTAGTCCAATGTGCCATCCATCCCATAACTGTTTGGTGCTTTTTTACACCCATCTGTCATTTTTTTCCTTTCTGATTTTATAGCATTTTTACATTATAATATAGGGCATGGATAAAAGCATGCTTATACATTATATTGAAAGCATAGATTCCCTTTTTCTTCTATACTGAGATGTTGTGTTTGACCTATCATTTTGTGGAGATGCACCATCAATTTCCATGGTATAGGAAGGACAGTGAGTAATAGCAGTGCTACCGGAGAGATGGATAAGCTATAATAGCCTAGTAGCCCTCTGTTGTTTCTGGCATTTGACAACTCTCAGAAGTTAAGAACCTATGGGGTTTCCAAAGTGAAGCAACTCACGTGACAGGATGCAAAGCTATCTCAAATTAGTGTAAATGGGGGAAATTTGTTTTTCTGTTTATATGTAGGCTCTTTGAAAACCAACAAATTTAGCAAATTGATCCAATTTTACTCTGGGTAAATATTATGTTTCCAGTATTTTATGTCAAGAAATTATGACATAATCAAGTATGATGCACAGTCTGAATTGGTTAAGTGGATATCTGGTTTTGAGAGTGTTTCTATATTTTGATCAACTATGTACACTTAAAATAGAGTCTCCCTCAGTACAGGAAATAGTAGAGTAAAAATATTTAAAGTATTATTTTTGTAGTAGTCAGTATTGTCAGTTTGCTGGGATCTGAAGTCATCGAGGAAACCAGTCTTCAAGAAAACCTGTGAGAAATTAAGTTTATCCTTTGGGAATGATGGTGAGAGACTCTTTTTAATAGGTGCATCATTGTATGGTATTTCATTTTAATTGTAGGCAGGAACATCACTTACGCATGCATTCTGGACTATGCATAAGTGAAGAAAGGCAACTGGATACTAGTTTTTATTTTTCTATATTCTTGATTATGGATGTCATATGGCCATATGTCTGACATACTTTACAGTGTTATTTCATGCTATTATGATGTGAGCTAAACTAAATCTTTCTTCCATAAATATGTGAGAATACTTTATCATGACAGCTGGAAGAAAAACTAAGAAAACATCTAAGCAAAATGATGGAAGAATTTATTACCATTCTTCATATCAGATTGTTGTTCTCATAGTTGAGTGATATAATATTTTATGAGATCATTAAATTATAAAAAGGAAATGTAGAAATCATTGGAGCCTGGAGCCTAGGAGAAGGCAAAGGAATCAAAAAATTTCTGTCTAAAATTTAGCTCTGGGAACAGCCCTCGTGGATTCAAGGGCAATTTAATTGTCTTTCTCTAACTTCAAATATAAAGACATATTGTGATGATATATAAAAAAAAATACAATAAGATGGAAAGTAGGGGTCTGGCTTTATAGATCATTCTATATCAAATGAATTAAGGATATCATTATGATGCTAGCATATAAAAATTTAAGATGTACTAAGAGTTTTTGTTTCTTTGGGAGTAAAATTTCCCTGTTGATTTACTGGCAAAATTGGGATCATGCAGAATGGAGGAGTAAAGTAAAGATCCCATTGCTCTGTATCCTACTGCAATTTCAAAACATTGCTCTACATCATCCTAGGGAGATTATTAGGCTATATAAATAGTTTTGTAGACAACGTGTAAAGGTTCTACACTTAGTAGCTAGTCATTCAACTTACAGGCATTAAATAAGAACCTCCAACATAGCCCTTATAGTGCCAACCACAAAAGTTGGTTCAACTACATGTTTCCGTATGGATAGGCAGATCTGTGCAGGAAGCAATTTCACATTTTATATCACAATAGTATTATCAGAGATGGCAAGTGTTCTTATCTCACTTGAAATCTCTGTGAATGAAGTTAAGAGTCACAAACCTTTATAGCTTCTCAATAAAGGTACTTTGATCTTTTACAATTAGAGATAAATTGACCTCATTAAAACAAATCAAGAGAAGTGTAAGGTATACACATACTTTCATAGGACGTGTCCACCTAAAATGTAAATTTAGTCATAGTGTGTATGAAATCAAAGAGTTAAACTGTGTCGATGAGGATCATCATCAGGAGAAGGGGAAAATCTTGTACAAATTCTAGTTGTTTGGAGTGAATTTTGCTCAAATGAGAGTGAAGAATTCTAATTTTCATCATGAGAAGTATGAATGAGGGGGGTAGAGGAAACACTGAAGGTGGAACAGGTGGGAGGATAAGGAGTAGAGGTAGGAGCAACAATAAGTAGGGTGGAGGTTTGTGGGCCAAGCAGGAGGGGAAAATGATGGAGCGGGAGACAAAAAATGAAAAAGAAGAAGAGGGAGAAGAGGGTAAGGGAGTTGAGAGGAGGATGGAGAAGTGGTGGGTGGTGGAGTGGGAAGAAGTTACATTGGAATGTTTATAACTGCACTAGGGACAACAATATCTCAACTGACCATTAATTCCATTTACCTGATATCTTTTATATACTAATTTACTACTAAAGAATATTGCTTGTGTAGATGGGGAGATGGTAGGATGCAATTACAATGCACTGGGAAGGAGGTATTATTAGAGGACTACCAATTTACCATGACTTTATGTCCCGAGGGTCTGGCAAAGCTGTTTATTTGCTATCTGCTTTGGCATGTGATTGTGTGGCCCAAGCCTGTGGTCAGGCCAAGTGTTTTTTGTATGTTTGTTTGTTCTATAAACATGGAAGATAAATGGACAGCTGGATTCTTAAAAAATTTCGTAGGAAAGTTGAGGAGTAGATATGTGAATTGAATGTATATACAGTGGACAGAAAAGCATTATTTAGGAATTGGGCTTTGTGGCAAGTTTCTAGGAAACAAAATGAGACTATCAGGATCAGCATTGTAGGATATGAAAATGAGTATTTAAATAGACATGTTTTAAATTAATCCTGTGGGCATCCTTTACGCTATTCATAGTGATGTTTGAATTCTTTTCTAATATGTTCTACATTCAAACCCTAATCTCTTCCGTTATAGAAGTGCTTTCAAATTATATGATAAAGGAACTTACCAGTTTACTTTAGGATCTTATCCTATTCTAAGAGCAATGCAAAGAGGAGACTATGGAAAGACTTGGAGGCTACTATTGAAACATATAGAACATTTTCACTATGAACACATAAAGCATCCTTTGAACAGGTATCCTGGGCTGCAAGAAATTAGTTCTAGTGGTAAACAAGGCAAGCAAGCACACTTTGCCCCAAGTAGTAAAGAGGACCTGTATAAAAACACTGTTCATTGTTTTTCCATAAGTTTGAGGGATATCAACCTAGATTATTAGTGTTTGATGCTGGTACAAAGCATCCAAGAATAATTCTTTTATAACAACTAACACATTAATGAACATTAATGTGCATTTTTTTCTTAGACGAAATTCTTGGAGTGTTTTCTCCATTGGAGATAAAAGGCTGTTATTACACTTCCTACCTAAGGTTTACAGTTCAGGTATTTGTCATTGATTGAAGTAAACCTTGTGATAACTGTATACTTAATAGAAATATTTCATTACATGTAGTATAAAAATCAGAATGGTTTATATATCTACTTCTAGTGGTGAAGCCCTTTGAGGATTCTCCTTGCACACTGACATGCCAACTAGTTTGTGATTCTGAAAATCCTGTCATGTTTACAGTTTTTTTTTGTGATTTCGTAACTGTATGTGGAGAAAACAGCAGATTTTCTGCTTCTCTTGTTCCTTTTACATTTCTGCTCCATCTTCCACATGTTGCCAAAGACTTAGATATAGTGTATTGGTTACAGATATATCAATTGGTATTGGAAACCTTGGTGTCTGTTGATTTTAGTATTTTGAACAGTCTATTGTGGACCTCTTTAATAGTCTCATCAGCTGCAGAAAGAACCCTTTTTAAGGGAAGATGAGAGCTACATTCTCTGTGAGTAAGAATGTGTCTTAAGAATTGAATTATTAAAGTGTAAATTGGAACTTTTCCTTAAGGTCTATGACCTCATTATTCATCGGTGATAGATTAAGAGTTTAATACAAAGTGTCAATTCACTCCTAAGGATCACATGGTAAGCTTCATTTGACAGCTGTTCATTATCTTCAAGATATATGCCACTATTTAACCAGAAGCTATGTGTTGCAGACTGGTCACTGATATGGTACAGGTTGGGTAGAACTAAAACATTTACAAAGAATTTACAAGTTATTTCAGTTCAAACATTTGCAGTTCTTCTCTTGTGTTTGAGTGTTTCCTGGTTGTAGATAAGAGGACTCAGTGTGTAGCCAAGTTTGGATAGGAACTGACTTCGTAGCCAGGGTTAGGGTTTAAATCTTCACAGTCTTTTTGTTTTATTCATATGAATACAGAGATTAACAACATAACCCACCACCAATACTGATCATAATATTTCTTAGTATGAAGACATGGCAAGATGAAGGATAATTTTGGTCAATTGAATATAAGTGGGGCCCTTTAATGATAGTAAATATTAAGTTCTTTTCTATATTCTTCATGATATCATCTCTGTTTACATAACAGAAAGTTATTCTCCCCCTCTTTCTTTCTTAAAGAGGGAAAAACTAGCCCAAGAGAAAATCTCTGCCCTAGGTAAAAAATAAAGGAGGTATAAGGATCATGAACCTGAGCAACAACCTGAGCTGCATCACAAGACCTCTATCTTATGAAAACCTATAAACAAAACAAAGAACAACAAAATCCAAGAGGAAAAAAGTTCAGTGGATGTTAAACTAAAAACTACTATGAAACAATGTGACTAATAAAGTCCAGGTTGCAGGAGACTGAGACAACAATCTAATGAAGGATCACATCATATACACTTTATGTTTGGTCCCTGTACAAAGAAAAGCATCATTAATCTCTAAGTGTTATTATTATTTATCACAGTTTAGTTCTCCCATGATATACAGGGTCCTACCTTAAAAGAGAAGTTAAAATTAGAATTTATATTTAATAGAAAATACTTCCTTATAAATATCTGTAAATTTATTTTAAATTTCATAATTTTCTATTGTGTACATGTGCTTTACCAGAATGCATGTCTGAAGAGAGTACTGCCTAACAATGAGTTTCACAAATGTTGTCTTCCTGGAAGATACATGTTTATTGACAATATAATAAAGTCTTTTTGTGATGAAATAACATGACATCTAGTGAAATGAGGTAAAAAGCTGAATGTTAAGATATTTCATTGTACCAGGAACTAAGTAACACATATGATCCTAGTTGCTGCTAGGTTGAGGCTAGAGACCTCCTTCCTGTGTATTATATCTCAATTGTCTTCACTTGAAAATAACCCTTATAGTCAAATAACATATTTGGGGATACAATAATATTAAAATCTACTTTCAAATATTTTCAGATTATGGGTAGTTTTGTCATTTTAACTAGGAAGTACAGTTCGGTGTTAAAACATACTTCAAAAAAATCATATGCTAACAATTATTTCCATTAACTTAATTTAATTTATGGCATTATAAATAATAGAGAGTTTTAGAGAAATTAATCCTTAGGTTCCTACAAATCATTTTGTGTTTACTTGCTATCTTGATACAGGCTTTGCCAATAAAATGCTCCTACCATTCAGTATTTTGAATCAACATCTCTGCAAACACAGCTCTCAGGTTGCAACAATCATAACGAGGGCATAATAGTTGGTTCAGTTTTCATCAAAGGAAATATCCAAAATCCTTTTATTTATTTTTATAATTACCTAAGTGTACTGGCTGGTTTTGTGTTAACTTGACACAAACTGGAGTTATCACAGAGAAAGGAGCTTAAGTGCAAGGCCCTGGGTTCGGTCCTCAGCTCTGGAAAAAAAAAAAAAATAAAGGAGCTTTAGTTGGGGAAGTGCCTCCACGAGATCCAGTTGTGGGACATTTTTTCAATTAGTGATCAAAGGGAGGGGAGGGCCCCTTTGTGGGTGGTACCATATCTGGGCATTGTCTTGGGTTCTATAAGAGAGCAGGCTGAGCAAGCCAGGGGAAGCAAGACAGTAAGGAACATCTCTCCATGGCCTCTGCATCAGCTCCTGCTTCCTGACCTGCTTGAGTTCCATTGCTGATCTCCTTTGGTGATAAACATCAATATGGAAGCTGAATAAACCCTTTCCTCCCCAACTTCCTTCTTGGTCATTATGTTTGTGCAGGAATAGAAACCCTGACTAAGACACTAAGCTTATCTTTGTCAGTACGTATATTTTACATTATTTACTTTTTTGTTATGTTTATTGATATTTTGTTTGACATCTTCTCTAGGACACTGTTCAATTACATGTTTTAAAGTGTGGATTTAGGCTCTAAATATTGAAGATCTAAAATATTGTTGAATGTTTTAAGCCATTATTCAGCAGTGTGGGTGGTGTTATTTCATTAACAAACACAGAAACCTATCAGGATTTTCATTTGTTTTCTAATAATGCTATGGTACAAGGCTCTAATAATAACAAACAAAATTAAATAGGACTCTAAACTTGACTGGGAGGATAAGTAGTAATGAAAATAAAATAATAGAATTTCCAGACTGAGAAAAAAATCTTTTCTGTGGAAGTCCTTGCATGTGTAGACAATAAAGAGATGAGGAAGATAAAAAGTTCTGTAATATAATTCTTAATAAACTTTATACTATATTTATAATTCACAGACTTTAATTTTAAAAGTTTAAAATATTTATAACATAAAATATAAAAAGTAAAATAACATTTTTATTTTCTGTTAGAACTTTAGAATTATAATATACAGTATGTGAATAGAAAATATTGACAGTTTTACTGTCAAAAACTACAAATTTAAGGAATGTTTTTTCAACATATAGTTCTGTTGAGGCCCAAAAACCCCTGACATCTCAGTCTCCATCTTGTCCCTGGGCCATCATCTAACATTCATTTGTTTCTTCCACTATTTTGCTTCATTCCTGTAATTGACTAGAGACATAGATGGCTCTCTGGACTTTTACAATGGGGACATTCCATTTACATTAAATTGTAACCTAGTGTAACCAGTTTGACCCATATACCTGGGCAAATACCTTTGTGGTTTGTAGCTCTATTAGCCCTTTGTTTCCCTAGAGTAAACTGACACTTGAACAGAATTTTTGACCTGTCTCCTTCTTTTGTATCTCCTGATCCCAATTTGTCATTTTTGGTCCCTTCCCCTGAGAACCCTATCATTTAAGTCCTGAAGGTTGGAGCATAGTTCTATCATCTTACTACATATTTTATGTAACTATAATCGTGGGAAGAAAGTGAATCATGTAATTACCTCCACAGTCCTTGCGTTCAATATGTTTGGAATATCTTCTGAAAATAACATGGACCATTATTGATAACAACCTTTGCTCATTGCATGACTAGTGGACTATGACAGCTTTTATACATGTAGGTAACAGGTGTCTCTCACAGACTTAGTTATGAGATGCCATTTAATATGATACCTACCTTCCTATGTTAAAGGGAAAAGCCTGAATTACTATCGCTCAAATACCAAATCTTAGAAAATAATTTAAAAGGAATAAGATATGATAAAGAAGTATGACAATTTTCCCTCTCTTGTGTGGAACTTTCCCAGAGCTCTGAGGTGCAGAAGGACTGGATGGAGACTTTCAATTTAGACTCCCTCTGCACAATACCTGGCTATGGATCTCTGCACCTGCTCACATCTTGGCCAGAGGAAGTCTCTCTGATGACAGTAGAATTCAGCAGAATATCATCAGGATTAATTTTACTTATGTGGTTAGTGGTCATTGTCTATTGGAGATCTGTTCCTTTCTGAATAGGAAATAGTGGGATGTTGAATCTGGAGTTGAATGGATGGTGAAGGGTGATCTGGGAGATATGGGGAAGCAGGGGACTCTGGTAGAAATATATTTAAGAGAATAGAATATATTTTCAATTTAAAAAGAAGTAAGACACAAAAGGAAATGGAATATAAACTATTTATTTAAATAAAATACACATCTATCTTCCCTGCATGCAGCTATCTATGAAAGTTCAGTGTTGAACTTGTCAGTTTTCTAATTTCTAAATGAGAAACAATCTTTCACTACATTTGTTCTATTTCCCTCTTCTTGTGGTCTAGTTAGCCTTCCCACCTTATCATAGAACTCTTTCACTCACTGACTCCAACCAAATGTACACACAGTCTCTTATTTCAACATGATTTTTTTAATCATCATCATCATCATCATGATTTTCCTCCTCCTCCTCATCATCATCATTGATCTATATTATTATCAGGGTTAAGTTTAGGCTTACATCAGTTATCTTTCCTTGATTGCTGTCCACTATTATTTTTTAAAAGAGAATGTGTCTTGAATTTGAGGCCAATGGTATTGTATAGTCAAGACTTGTTTTTATTACTTACAGCTCTCTCGTTACAATCATAAGACAGTGTCCCCAGATTTTCCTTGAAATGCGGGAATAGAATCTCAGGTTCTTGTCCCTGGACAGCAGGGATTTATCCACTGAACCTTCTCTGAGATTTGAAATGAAGAGCCTGAAGAAGGACTAGTTGTTTCTTTGCCAACACTGGGATAGGCCAACTGTGGCTTAAACTTCACATCATCTTTAAGTAAATATTAAAGATCAAAGGGTTAATTTATCTTTTAGAATTGAATTTTACATTGAGAAATTTATTTATAAGTGAGATTAACATATCCATATAGAATTTGTGTTGAAATTATTTTAAAAATGTTTTTTGACCTATAGACTTTCAGTTGAGACTGTCCACTACCATAAACACTTTGTCATACTGGCATGATTTCTTAGTTCCTGTGTCAATTTTGCCTTTGAGAATTTATGTACAACATGAAGACTTAATATTTTCTGAAACTCTCCAAATCATTGTTGTCTTATTTCCATTAATCCTTTAATGTTGCCTCCTACACCCAATTCAGCCCCAGTTCACCCTTCGGACGGACTTAAGCCAAAAGACCTTCTGCACACTATCAGCTTATCTCTGAAAGAAGCTGCAGGAGAAGTTCTCCCTGAGATGCAACTACACCTGCAACAAAGCCTACTGCCTGAGGACATCCACAGATATCCAAACAGTTGGTGACCTTCCCTCCTGACTCCTTTCTGACCCTTTCCTAACTCCTCTCGCATTGTTTATGTTATGCAAATATCATTGTAACCTAGAGATCCAGCTTTGCTTTCTCTTGTACATATAAATGCTGAACCCCAAAAGTAAAGTTCAAAGTTCGAAGCCTTGATTGGGACTCAACATACCTTCAAGTCTTTTGTTCTCGAACTCTGTGTTTCAGATCCTTTTCTCCCTTCGACTGAGAGAGAACCCAGTTCCTGAAACTGTGGGATAGTTTCACTTTAACATAACATTAAATCCAAAATATAAAACAATTGTCCTCAAATATTCCTAAATATATTTCTAACATTAATTTGGAGAATGGAACTATTGAGTTTAGACTGAGATAAATTTAAGATTCCAACTTCATCAAATAATACAAATAATAAAAACTCAGGTTTTGTCTCCGGTTACTTTCTAAGGCAGAACCACCCAGGAGGCATAGGCCTCAAGAGTCCCAGGGGACTCAAAAGGCGCCAGGGACAGGATCCTATCAGCTTCTGAGTGACAGAGCTGGATCATCAACCCTCTCTACCCCTTTCCTGCTAGTGGAGGGCCTGCCTCCAGGGCATTCTTCAGACTAGACACTCAGGAAGGCCCAGCCTGGAGGCACAGGCCTCAAGAGTCCCAGGGTGCCAGGGACAGGATCCTCTCAGCTTCTGAGTGACAGAGCTGGATCGGTGACCTTCTATGCCCTTTCCTGACTAGTGGAGGGTCTGCATCCAGGGCATGGTTGAGCCCAGAGACTCAAGTGAGATCCACTATTTTCTCTCCAGTGACTTTCTAAGGTGGGACCAGCAGGGAGGCACAAGCCTCAAAAGCTTCAGGGTAGTTGCAAGGCGGTAGGGACAGGACAAGCTCTGGTCAGAGACACCAAGAACATCTATCACCAGAGATGAAGAGATGGTGAAAGGCAAACACAAGAAACCTACCAACAGAAACCAAGTCTACTTGGCTTTATCAGAACCTAGTACCCCCACCACAGAAAGTCCTAGATATCACAAAACACCGGAAAAGCAAGATTTGGATCTAAAATCATATCTCACAATGTTGATAGAGGAACTTAAGAAGGATATGAATAACTCCCTTAAAGAAATACAGGAGAACACAGATAAAGAAGTACAAGCCCTTAAAGAGGAAACAAAAGAATCCCATAAAGAATTACAGGAGATCACAAGTAAACAAGTAGAAGCCCTTAAAGAGCAAACTCAGTAATTCCCTTAAGGAATTGCTGGAAAACACAAACAAACAGTTGAAGGAATTGAGTAAAACCATCCAAGACCTAAAAATGGAAGTAGAAACAATAAAGAAATCACAAAAAGAGACAACTCTGGAGTTAGAACTCTTAGGAAAGAAGTCAGGAAACATAGATGCAAGCATCACCAACAGAATACAAGAGATAGAAGAGAGAATCTCAGGGGCAGAAGATAACATAGACAACATTGACAGAACAGTCAAAGAAAATGCAAAATGCAAAAAGACCCTAACCCAAAACATCCAGGAAATCCAGGACACAATGAAAAGACCAAACCTAAGGATAATAGGTATAGAAGGGAGTGAAGACCTCCAACATAGTGGGCCAGTAAATATCTTCAACAAAATTATAGAAGAAAATTTCTCTAACCTAAAGAAAGAGATGCCCATGAACATACAAGAAGCCTATAGAACTCCAAAAAGACTGGACCAGAAAGAGATTCCTCCCGCCACATAATAGTCAAAACTCCAAATGCACAAAAAAAGAGGAAAGAATACTAAAAGCAGTAAGGGAAAAAGGTCAAGTAACATATAAAGGCAGGCCTATCAGAATTACACCAGACTTCTCACCAGAGACTATGAAAGCTAGAAGATCTTGGACAGATGTCATACAGACCCTAAGGGAACGCAAATGCCAACCTAGACTTCTATACCCAGCAAAACTCTAAATCACTATAGATGGAGAAACCAAAGTCTTCCATGACAAAATCAAATTCACACAATATAGTTCCACAAATCCAGCCCTTCAAAGGGTAATATATGGAAAACTCCAACAAAAGGAGGGGAACTACATCCCTGATAAAGCAAAAATGTAATCTTCCAACAAAACTAAAAGAAGATAGACACATGAACTGAATGCCAGCTCCAACTACAAAACTAACAGGAAGCAACAATTACTTTTCCTTAATATCTATTAATATCAATGGACTCATGTCACCAATAAAAAGACATAGACTATCAGATTGAGTAAGTAAACAGGACCCAAAATTTTGCTGCATACAGGAAATCCACCTCAGTGAAAAAGACAGACACTACCTCAGAATAAAAGGCTGGAAAACAATTCTCCAAGCCAATGGTCCCAATAAAAAAGCTGGAGTAGCCATTCTAATATCAAATAAAATCGACTTTCACCCTAAAGTGATCAAAAAAGATAAGGAGGGACACTTCATATTCATCAAAGGTATGACCTACCAAGATGAACTCTCAATTCTGAACCTCTATGGTCCAAATGCAAGGGCATCTACATTCAAAAAAGAAACTTTACTAAAGCTCAAAGCACACATTACACCTCACACAATAGTAGTGGGAGATTTTAACACCCCACTCTCTGTAATGGACAGATCCCGGAAACAGAAACTAAACAAGGACACAGTGAAACTAACAGAAGTTAAGAAACAGATGGATTTAACAGATATCTATAGAACTTTTTATCCTAAAACAAAAGGATATACCTTCTTCTCAGCACCTCATGTTACCTTATCCAAAATTGACCATATAAGAAGATTGAAATAATTCCTTTTATCCTATCAGATCACCATGGACTAAGGCTGCTACTCAATAACAACATAAACAATAGAATACTCACATACACGTGGAAACTTAACAACACTCTACTCCATAATAACTTGGTCAAGTAAGAAATAAAGAAAGAAATTAAAGACTTTCTAGAGTTTAATGAAAATGAAGCCACAACATACCCAAACCTATGAGACACAATGAAAGCAGTCTTAAGAGGAAAACTCATAGCTTTAAGTGCCTCCAAAAAGAAACTGGAGAGAGCATACACCAGCAATTTGACAGCACAACTGAAAGCACTAGAACAAAAAGAAGCAAATTCACCCAAGAGGAGTCAAAGGCAGGAAATAATCAAACTCAGGGCTGAAATCAACCAAATAAAAACAAAAAGAACTATACAAAGAATCAACCAAACCAGGAGCTGGTTCTTTGAGAAAGTCAACAAAATAGATAAACCCTTAGCCAGACTAACTAGAGGGCACAGAGATAGTTTACTAATTAACAAGATCAAAAATGAAAAAGGAGACATAAAAACAGACACTGAGGAAATCCAAAATATCATGAGATCCTACTACAAAAGTCTATACTCAACAAAACTGGAAAACCTGGATGAAATGGACAATTTTCTAGACAGATACCAGGTACCAAAGTTAAATCAAGATCAGATCAACGATCTAAACAGTCCCATATCTGCTAATGAAATAGAAACAGTCATTAA
>JADRCD010231187.1:0-27780 GCA_019843815.1 Montemys delectorum
CATGCACCTAAAATAATGATAGTAATGATGATGATGATGGAGAAGAAGAAGAAGAAGAAGAAGAAGAAGAAGAAGAAGAAGAAGAAGAAGAAGAAGAAGAAATTAGATAAAAATAAAACCAAAACAGAAGAAAAAAAGTCAAAGTAAAAGCTCCAGGAAAACACACACATGTATATGGTTTCTGGTTTTGTATTTGGATGGGCTTTCTCTCTCTGTCTCTGTCTCTGTCTGTCTGTCTGTCTCTCTCTCTTTCTTTCTCTCTCTCTCTCTCTCTCTCTCTCTCTCTCTCTCTCTCTCTCTCTCTCTCTCTGTGTGTGTGTGTGTGTGTGTGTGTGTGTGTGTGTGTGTAAAAGACTTGTAAGGGGGAGAAACCCCAACAAAACATTATGAGATGAAGAACCACCAAAAAGTCCAATGAGTTTGTTTTGTGTTAGTCATCTGCTGCTAAGCATGGGACTTGGCCTTAAGAGTACTTTCTCTGTTGGAGAAAACTACTTTTTAACTTGTGAGTAGTTATTAATTAAAGATTGCCCCTAGTTAGGGAGGTGGGCTTGTGTTTACTTCCCCTCTCAACACTGGGACCCCATCAGGCCAGGTTGATGCAGGCCATGTGCATGCTTTCACAGATTCTGTGAGTTCATATGTGTGGTGGCCCTGCTTTGTGTAAAAGACCTTGTTTCTTTGGTGTCCTCTATCTCCTCTGGCTCTTACAATCTTTCTTCTTCCTTTTATTCAAAATTCCTTGAGCTCTGAAGAAGGGATTTAATGGAAACATCTCATTTAGGACTCAATGTCTTTCAGCCTCCACACATTTTCCAGTTATAGGTCTCTGTATTTACTCCCATTGACTGCATGCTTCAGCTTATCTGATAATGTCTGAGCAAGGCATCAACCTATGAGTATAGCAAGATGTCCTTAGGAGTCATTTTATTCCTACAAACCTTTGACAGAGAAGTAATATTTGTTTTCATTCTGGTCCCTGGGCTATCTAAAATTGAATCCTTGGCCATTAAGCGGTGTTCATGAGATGTGCTCTATGTCATAGAGGATGCCTTAATTCCAATTAGATAATTGTTTGTTAGGCCCATAAGCTTTGTGTCACAATTGCACTAACACAAATTATAGGCAAGTCACCAACATAGATCAAAGGGTTTGTATAAAATTGTCCATTACAGTTAAACTGTAGATTTTAAGTAGCATGTTTCCCATCTAGAAATTACAATGTGATTGCACATCACATTCATGTAAATCCCATTTCTGACTTGCTAGTCTCTTTCAAAAGTACATCATCCCAACACACACACACACACACACACACAGATACAAACACACACACACAGATACAAACACACACACACATACACACACACACACACACACACACAAGTAGGCTGTGGAATATTCATTAGGTAAATAATGACCCCATGCAATTGATAGGCTGCTCCTTTCTTAAGCAGAATTATAGATTCTGCAAGGCTAGGACCTAGAAGTCTTTTCTATTTCCCATTATGTATAAAGCCAAGCTCATTTTCACCATTCCAAAGAGTAATACTCTTCTCCCTTGAAGCTTTGCTCTAATTTATATCATAAGCTAGACTTTCCCAGATATAATGACTATTTTATATGGAATCTCGTAAAATTTTTCTCTAGGCAAGTCACCGATGGTAGAAAAATATCACCATTCACTTAAGACTATGGCAAAAACAAAGTCAGTTGGATTATATTTTCTCCCATTCCTTTTATTCTCATGAGACATAAGGAGAAATGGCTCTCCATAGACTTTCTGCTTTTATATTCTTCATGCACCATGAACCTATATTTGTTCCAGAATAGAAGTAACTTAATTTATCAAATGCTAAATAAAAATCAGTAATGAGGTAAGATAACTTGGGTTGCAGTTTGAAAATAGGCAGGAAATTCCTGTGTCATAGAAATCATAGAACAGGAAATGAGCAGAGTATTACAGAGGTATTTTAGATGGAAAAGGAGCTGGAATATCTCGTCAAACTTGGAAGAAATTCAATTCTAACACAAGATGCTTCTCTGCATATCCTTAGGAGAGGGTTGCATAGTGTTAAAATCTTCCTTTTATTTTTCTTACCAAGGAAGCCTTAGTTGATTTTTGTGAGCCTAAGTAACTTTGGCATCACCACCAAGCTCAAAAAGAAGACACGTGTCAAGAGCATTTTTGACTGAAGTCAGTTACTTTAAAAAGAGAGAAGCACAAAAATGATCTTTTAAAAGCTTTTATTAACCTCAAAAAAAAAAAAAAAAGGAAAAAAAGGCAGAGAATGATAAGCTTTGAGGCAGAAGCAGAGTGTTCTGGTCATCTGTAAACTTGTGATCTACATGTGTTATCATGAAGTAGTTTGGTGGGCTTTTGTTATCAGTCTGCCCTGAATTTTCCAGAAATGAATCAAGACCTCACCTAAAGTTGAAAGAAATGCTTTTGACTGACTCATGATGCTTTCCCACTACTTAAGCCTAAGTAAAATCTAGGTTCCATTTATCACCATATATGTAATTGTGTCTAGATTTCATTATCACTTTTCTCTAAAATGTGTGTCATGTCATTTAACTATGATAATATTTAATATTTTTTTTTGTTTAACACCTGATTTCTGAAATAAAAGCCAAAATAATTTGTAACTGTTTTGGATTTTCTATGTACACCCCACTTCCTGAATAATAACACAGAAGCTTATTTACTTATGAATTAATGCTAGGCTTGTTTACCAGCTAGCTCATAATTCAATTAACTCATCTAAATTAATCTATATATGTCACATGGCTAGTTACCTCTCCTCAGGATTACACAACCAACTTCTTCCACATTTGCATAGTGAATCCTCCTGCCTGACTACTTCCCAGAGTTTACCTGCCTCTTTGCTGGAGGTCTTACCTTCTAATCCCTCCTCAGCACATTGAACATAAGATTGTTATTGATAGCCAGGCAGTGGTGGCGCATGCCTTTAATCCCAGGACTTGGGAGGCAGAAGCAGGTGGATTTTTGACTTCCAGGCCAGCCTGGTCTACAAGAGTGAGTTCCAGGACAGCCAGGGCTACACAGAGAAACCCCATCTTGAAAAACCAAAAATAAATAAATAAATAAATAAATAAATAAATTTAAAAAAAATTAAAACGATTGTTATTGACACAATGCTTTTACATAGTGCACAAAAGATTATCCCTACAATATAATTTTAACTTAGTATATAAAATTGGCTCAGGTAGATAACAATTTGTAGACAGTAAATCAAAGTCAGAGGTCAAATTTTGGATCAAACAGTGAAGGTCCCTTCCTTGTCTAAATTGTCCTTCATAATTGACCATCACAACTGTGAGCTGAAGTTAATCCTTTCTTCCACAAGTACCTTTTGGATATGCTATTTTGTCACACTAATTAAAAGGTCATTAAGTCCATCATGGTGAGAGCCCAGGTTCTGACCCATGCCACAGGTCCCATTGCAGAACTCATCCTGAATGCTATTCCCTTGTGTTGCTCATTTTCCAGTACTACCCTGACTGTGACCTAGACTAAAGCATGTATGAATTCCTTCCTAAGACAACTGTCTTGTCACCAATCATTCTCATCCCTAGTCTATAGCAATGCCTAGAGTCAGTGTCTTTGTGATATAGGACTTTCTAAATAGGCACTCATAATTACAAAGACATCAGGCTAGCATTTAGAAGAGGCATTATGCATGTGCACATACACAGGAGTCCAGAGCCTGAGATAATTGGCATGAAGTACCACCTTGGCAAGAAAATAAAGAGCAAGATCTGCACATTGGTCCTAAAAGTGTTTCATCAGAGTTCCTGGAATCCAAGTGTTTCTGGGTGTGATGGTTATTATTGATTGATGGGATATAAGAGCACTAAAGAGATAAGCTTACAGGTGTTTTTAAGAGTGATTATGTAGATTATGTAATTGAAGTGAAAAGACTGGCCCAAACTGTAGGCAACATCATTCATGAGCTGGATCCCAAACAGCAATAAAAGAGAGAAAGGAAGCTGAGCACAATTGTCCATCCTGACTGTGGATGCCATGTGACCAGATCCCTCTTGCTCCTGCTTCTCTGACTTCTCCACCAAGATAAACAGAATGCTTAGTTCATGAGTCAAAATAAATCTTATATTAAGGTTTTTTTTAATCTAGTACTTTGCTACATCAATAGTACAAGGAACTGTCGCACTAGACATTACCTCCCATATAGACACAGAGGAGCTCCCACACTGAGATTACAAAACTGCCAACATAAACTTCCCTTTCACTTATTTAAATCTGTTCATAGACAGACACTAAGCATTTAAACCACTTAGTCATACTCAGAACCAGTTTTTCTAAAATAGTTGATATTTAAAACTAATTAGCCACCCTGTTCATCAGAATTTTTAATATCTTCAAGGCATTTGTAGTTTTCTAGATCTAAAAAATGACAAAAAGGAAGCAGGGTGTGGAGACAGGGCCAGAAGAAACTCAGAGCCAAATTGTCCCATCTTACGAGGTCTCTGTCGAGTCTATAGACCTGGAGGCTGGCCCATGAAGTGTGGTTTTGTTTCTCACTATTCTCTTTTAAAATCCCCACCTTCTATCCTCTATTTTTCTCAAGCTTATGTCTAAACATGCTTAGTGTTTTCCATGCTGCAAAACATGCCTCTGGTTTTCTTGTGCTTACTTTTACTTTAATTTAATTCTAGTTTTGAAGCTTCCTCCTAGACTTCTGATGTTAAATCCATGGCATTTAGAAAGAACTTTGAAGCTCTTAAGAGAAATTAACAACCCTAAATGTATTTAAGAAAATTCATCTTAATATCTACTATAATGAGGACATGTGTAATCTTTTTGAGAAACTTCCATTTGTAAGAGATTATCTTTGAAATATATGTTAGCTGTGAAATATTTTATATGTGAAAAGTGATATAATGCAAACATATTCATTGAAGTTCCAGTTTGGAGAATCAAAGCAAAATGAAGTAATCTAAATGTTGCTCAATAATAGCCTGGCTTGATAATTATGGTTCAACCACAAACCAGAATCTTCTATCACAACAGTGAGATACCATTGTAAGTACAGAAATAGGAATGATAGCTGAGACAACGGAAGCAGAACTGCTACATGAAGCTTCCAAAGGACAGCCACATGATGCTGACACCAAATCAATGAGTGAAGGCAACAATCCCCGGAGAAGGAGAACAAGTGAGTAAGCAGGAATTTTCAGTCTTATGATTGTTGATAATGGTGGAGCTCATACTCTGTGGAAGAACCTACTAAAGTGGCGTACAGTTATTTACAAATAATTTAAAAACAATTAATTCCTTCCCCACAATATTAGTTTCATCTAAATTTATGCTTGGAGAATAAAAATGTAAACACACTGAACAATATCAAAATAGAGTTTGTTCCTCTAAGAGAGCATTTAAAGAATTAGATACATTAATAAATACATTTGAATTCAAATATTGTTCAAATGAACAGACAATAAAAAGTTCTTTGCCAGTTTTTCTTCAATAAAAAAAATCACTTGTTGCAAAAGTGTAGTTATATAAAATAATAAACTACAGTAACTTAACCCCACCTTGTAGAGAAACAAAAGTTAATAAATTCAATTATTGTTATTTAAAAATTACCTCTTTGTCTCTATTTCAAGTTATTTCATGCATTGGTTTTGATTAACGTTGTTGCTAGTAATGTTATAAATACAAATATATTGGTAAAAATCTTGCCAATTAAACAGCATACATTAATTGGTTAAGTACATATTTATAATAATTTCCTCATAAAGTTTCTCTATAAGACTAGAATATAGAGTTTATGTTTTTGTGTCATATAGAAATGTAAGCTATTAACTCATTGAATCATATTGAAGACCGACATATCTTTAAAAATCATTTGATGCTATGGATTTATATATAAATAAAAGATCATCAAGAATCCTATCCTCAAGAAACTTATAATTCATACTGGATATTTATTATAAGCAGATATATGATACAGAAAATGATAGATGAAATAAGAAGAAATGCAATATCATGACTTTCCAGCAGTAATGATGAAAATAATTGAAAAACTAAATGTAATATGAAAGCCCATTGATGGATTAATAGATGGAGAAAGTATGAAACATACACATAATAGTACTTTTATTTTATTAATATCCACTGTTTTATATATCACACATTACAATTGCTATGTTATTTAATAAATTACATAATATTTTTCAGCCTTGAGAATCTAGAATGTACATATGCTAACAGAATGCATAAACATTGATGATACTGTATTAAGTACAGAAATTACAAAAAAGACTACATAATCCCACTTATACCTAGAATAGTTAAGTTTAATAGGGCAGGAAGAAAAATAATGGTTGACACTGGGGGAAAGAAAGGCATTGTTAAGTGAGTGTAGAATTTCAGTTTGAAACTCTAAACGAGTGCACTGAATGAGGTTTGGAAAATGGTGAACAGTTGTTTCTTCCACTGGATGCCCTGGATATTTGTACATGAGACAGATAATCATGCTAATGAAAACGAAGCTAAGTATGCACATGCACAGGACTATTATCTAGCATTTTGCTTACATGCTAACTGATTTGTGGTGAAAATAACAAAGGCTACTATTTTTCAATCAGTAGATCTGATGCTGGAGCCATTTTGGCAGGCAAAAGGCCCTTTTTAAATGTCACTTTTCTCAGCATCACGGAGTACCACTTCTGAGAATCTGTTAATGAGTCTGATTCATATATAATTGCCAGGTGTATAACAAGATTAATTTTATGGTATCCCAAATGGCCAACAGAGTGGATGAATTTCTCAATACAACAATTACTTAACGATTTTATAATGTGTGGCACTCTGTGACGTGGTAGACTGTGCAAATAACCTGGTCCAGGTCATGCAAAGATCTGGAACTTGGGAGACCCAAGTAGGTGGTGACTTCCGCCTGCATGATTCAGAGATGTTAGACCACGCCTCCTGGACCCCTGGCTTCGGTCTCAGCTATATCTGCCCACAGCCGCTAGCAGAGACATGGAGGCTTGTAGAAGCAACACCAAGCCTTCCCACATGCAAATAAGGTTTCCCTAAGCTCTCAGTTCAAGTCAATGAGAAGTACCTGCTATCAAACCTCGAGTCACCCCCAAAATTGTATATAAATCCTATTCAGAGAATTAAAAGGTGCAAGAACTACTCTGTCATTCGAGCCTTCTGTTCTAAGAGCTATAACACTTGGGAAGAGTTCTGCTCTCCTGAAATGCAGCCTGAAGCTCTGCTGCACTCCTCACTGGCTAGTTGGCCTCTTGTCAGCCCTGCCTGACCAGACTCAGAGCAGGTTGGCAGGGAGTAACCGAATAACCTGGAAGGCATGGCAGAGAAGGAGATGGAGCCAACTGCAATAGCAAAAGCAGCAGAAACAACTTCCTCTTCCTGCCCACACTCGCTTTCCTCCACTGGAACCCTCAAACCAGGCCAGGCCAGAGATCTCTGGAAAAACTCTGGTACACAGGCCCACAGCGCTCTTGGGATGATGAGCAAACCCTTGTCTAACTAAGCACGTGTAGAAATGTGCTTTTCTTTTAGAAGTCGATAAAACTTTGTTTTAAAATATAAGACAATAAGTATCACACACACATATGTGAAAATATGATTGTCTATTTTCTTCTATCATTTGTCTCACCTACTGCCTTCCTCTGGATGCACAGATTATAATTTGTTTTTGAAGCCTTTTATGTTCCTCAAATGCTTACTTGCATTTAAGACTTTCTACCAGACAATAAAGAGCAGAATATTTGCTCACAGAGCACTGAGGAAACACTGTTATTATCACTGACACTCAACTTCACTGAGACATGGAATTAATCTCTTAATTTCTTAAACTCCTTTTCACCTACATAAGATCATGAGCATTGGGTGGGCTGAAATCATTGAAATATGAAAAGTCATGCTTCCATACACATCTATTAAAGAACTCAAGAACACACTGTGCCTCAAAAGAATAATTAAAATAAGATTTTCTTTCTGTCAGATGAGATGAATCTACCAATTTGAGTAGGAATGAGGGAGCATAAAGCACTTGGCACTTGTTTCTGGAATTCCTGCATAAAAATAGAGAGTAGCAGGGAAAAGACTGAAATTAATTTTTAAAGTAAATAAATTAATAATTGTTCAAAATACAGTAACTAGCAACATTTGTATGTCTCTTCTCCCTGGTCTAACTTCCTTATATAGAAAGTATATAACTAGGACTTTTTTCCTTTTTATACCTGGTATGTTTATACCGAATATGTAATTTTCAGGATCTGCACAAAGAAGATGTAGTCCATTTAGTTTTTATTGAAACCTAAAAGAATCCAATGATCTAGGATATAGACACAATCTTTCAACATTGTTAATTTAAAATATTTCATAAAACTATTGCTACTATATGTACATGATGCATATAAATGGAACATGACCACCAAAATGGCTACAAACCCATTGTCAGCCATAATTATCCACATCAAAAGTTATAACAAGCTTTGAAAAGCATCCTTTTTGAAACATTTAGGGTTTAGGGTTTACTACTCTTTTCATGAATAGTGAAGAGATTCTTCCATGAAGATGAAAATAATTTTGAGTATTCCCTTGTAGGTTTAGCTCAAAAACTCGGATTTATGATAACACAGGGTCTCTCATTTCCTAAAACAAAAGCTTGAACTCTGACCTACAAATTCAGATGCGTCAATAGCATAGCCAGTGGAATAAATTAATACAGCAGAAATAACATTAGACTTGTACAAGATTTTTTTCTATTTAAAACTTTACTGTTTCCCTTGGAAAAGATGGTTATTAAGGTGCCTGTTATCTTAAAGGATGCTCTTAGTTCCTATGCTGGAATGTGTTGCTTCATGAAGATGAAGGTAAGGAGGCATAAATAAATCTCCAAAGAGTCTTCCAGTGTCTGAGAGTACAGAAGTCCAGATTTTTTAATGCATCATTGCCTGCTTCAGTTGTTCTTAGGAGGTACTCAAAAAAGATAAAGAATAATAGGTTGCACATACTTCAATTGACAGTGACCATAAAGAAATTTCTCTTACAGGCTCATCACCTCTGTAAGCCATCTGTGAATGAAATATGCTTAGGGTTTCCAGTCATAAAGTCTTGATTACCTTTATTGTTCTCTTAGAAATATATCAGAAATGACGCTTTCAGTGGATTCATGAGTACGATACTTATAAGGCTTTATTTTTCCCTCTTTCCTTTCACCTCGATTTCTCTTTCTCGTGTTATATTTATAAACAAAGGGTTGGGTTTTATTCAGGGTTAAACTATAAAGTCAAAATGCATGGATAGAGTATTTTCATTAATTGGTAAGTGAAGAAATATACTGAAGAAAGGACAGCATGATCAGCATATGGTGCTGGAATATGAGCTCTCCACCTGCAAAATAATGAAATTAAAGCCAGCACTAACCCATCTCTACCTTTCACAAAACTGGCTCCAAATGAATCAAGAACCTAAATCTGAAACACTGCAGCAGCTATAGAAAACGTAGGCAGTGCCCTACATAATTTTGATATAAGACGTACTGAACAGGATTCCATTTGCCCAAGAATTAAGGTTAGTTATTGACAAGTAAGACCTTAGAAAATAAAAGCAGATGCTGCACAGTTAAGGATACCTCAGTCACAAAAAGAGGAAGTCCATTGAATGGAAGAACATTTTTACCCAGTTACAGCATTCCTTGGCACATGCTCAAAGGACTTGACATTTCACATTATAGATGCTTAGTGATACTTATTGCTGCCCTATTGACAGTAGATTGGAAATTTAAGCAGTCTACATGCCCTTCAACCAATGAATGGATAGTAAAAATGAGGCCTATACACATATGGAATACTATTTATCTGCAAAGAAAAATGAAACCATGAACTCTGCAAGTAAATGGATGGATCTAGAAAAGATCCCATTGAATGAAGTGACCCAGTCCCAGAAAGACAAATGCCATGTGTTCTCTCTTATCAGAGGGCCAAGCTCTGGTCCTCAGATAGGAGGACAGATTGCTGAGTAGGCTCAGAAACCAGGAAAGTAAATGTAACCTGGGAAATGAGAGAATGAGGGCTCTAACTATGAAAGTGAGGGGAAATAGACTTGGAAAATGAGGAAGGGAGATAAAGTAACAGTAAGTTAATCTAAAAGAATAATAAGGAATCACTTAAAATCCTATTTACATAAAAGTGTGTATAAATGTGCATATACTGTTTAAATATAATTTTCTCATCTAAGATGACAATGCTTTCTCCAAGAACAAGATTACCTAACAAAAACCCCAACCCTAGCATGAAAAGCCCTATTTTGAGTTTTTGCTCAGATTCTTATCCAAGAGACCCCCAAAACATAAGTGCTATTTCTATGGTATTTGGGGGCTCCAGAGGTGAAAGATCCATCCCTATTTCTGAAGATGCCATGCTCTTCAGACGTGGGGCTCAGGGCCTCTGAGATGAAACTCAAGTGTGAGTGCATACCATACATGTCTTTCTGGCTCTAGTTTACCTCACTCAGAATAATATTCTCAAGCTTCTTACTATAGTGGTTTGAATATGCTTGGTCCAGAGAATGGCACTATTAGGAGTTTTGATTTTAGTATTAAAAATATTACAGGTTTTGTTTTTGTAGTAGTCCATTGTATAGATATACCATTTTTTTCTTTATCCATTCTTCAGTTGAGGAACATCTAGGTTGTTTCCATTTTCAGAATTTATTATGAATAAAGCTGCTATGAACATAGTTGAGCAAGGATCTTTATGGAGTGGTGGAACATCTTTTGGTTCCCGGGAGTGGTACATTGGTGTCTTAAAATAGAACTATTCCCAGTTCTCTGAGAAACTGACAAGTTGCTTTCCAAAGTGGTTGTTCATATGTACTCCCACCAGCAATGGAGGAGTGTTCCTCTTGTCCCACATCCTCACTAGCATATACTTATCACTTGAGTTTGTGATCTTACCCATTCTGATGGTATAAGATGAAATCTCAAGGTAATTTTGATTTGCATTTCCCTGATAACTAAGGATTTTGAACATTTCTTTCACTGTTTCTCAGGCATTCAAGATTCCTCTGTTAGGAATTCTCTGTTTAATTCTGTACCAAAATTTTTATTGGGTTATTTGGTTTGTTGGTCTCATTTCCTGAGTTATTTATATATTTTGGATATTAGCCCTGTGTTCAATGTAGAGTTGAAGATCTTTTCCCAATCTGGAGGTTGCCATTTTGTCCTACAGGTAGTGTACTTTGCCTTATGAGAAATTTTTAGTTTCCTCAGGTTCCACTTGTCAGTTGTTGATCTTATAGCCTGTGCTGTGGGTGTTCTATTCAGGAAACTGTCTCCTATACCAATGCTGTCAAGGCTATTCCCCATGTTGTCTTGATCTAATTTTGGTAAGCTGTATATATCTAAAAAAATCATCTATTTTATTTACATTTTTTAATTTTGTGGTATGCAGACTTTTGAAGTAAGACCTGATGATTCTTTGGATTTCTTCAGTGTCTATTGTTATGTCTCCCTTTTCATTTCTGATTCTGTTAATTTGAATATTGTCTCTGAGCCTTTCAGTTAGTTTGGCTAAGGGTTTTTCTATCATGTTAGTTTTCTCAAAGAATCAGCTCTTGGTTTTATAGATTCTTTGCATTGGGTTTTTGTTTGTTTGTTTGTTTGTTTCTAATTGATTGATATCGGTCTCAAGTGAGCTGTTCCTGCTAGAGTATGCCATGGCTGCTGCAACCTCGACAATACTAAATTGGACTGATGATATATATGTGAAGAGTTTGAGAGTGGATTGAGTTGCTGCTACTGACCTGTGAACTGAACTGCTGATTTCCTGAAAATGCAGAGGGGATTTGCATTAATCTAAAAGTATATATAGATTAGTATTAAAAGATACCAGTGAGTTGCTGTGTAAGTTCCTAACCAATAACATGGTTGGGAATTCCACGGTTGAATAATTTTCAGTTAACCCTCCTTTAACCCAGCAGTGGTTTTCATGGCTAACATGTGCTAATCAAGCAACCTGAAGGACAAGCCTTAGTAATATTGAATTCTGAAATTGACTTAAGAAGGAAATAGCTGGACTATTAGTCTGGAACCCAAGAAACATTTCTTTTTGAAACTCATTGCAAAGAAACTTGCATTGTTTTGAGTTTCTGAGAACTTTTAATCTTTAATATAAAACATTTAAAATATCAATCTAAAGGGTAGAAATATAAAGAATCTTGTACAAAAATTCTTACATGAGACATTTGAACTACCTGGAATGGAGTATGATTTATTAGTATTAATAATGCTTGAGAGTCAAGAATATGAGATTGAATTCATTAAGAATATTATTTTGTTGCAAGTCCTCAGCTTGCTTTAAGGCTTTATTGTGGAAAATGGAGGAATCTAATCATGGAAGGAACTGCAAGGTTATCCCTCTTTTTATGTCTCAGTAGTTGAGCAACTGCAAAGGACTCTATCTCTTTATTTTTATGATAACAGCAATATTTCTGTTTTGAATGTGCCTCAAGGAAGATATGAGCAGTTCCACTGACAGACTACCAGATGTTTCTGCCAGCCTCACAGCTGTATCCTTCTTCTAGAAAACATCTTAGACAAAACCAAGGCTTTAAAAATGGTTAGATAGGGATTATCTATTTGTTTGTTAAAAGCATCCTTTACTTCATAGAAGGTTCAGTGGGGGATTACTTTAAATAGCTAGTGCCCTTACTATGCTTAAAATAAAATGTAATCTATAAACAACATCTCGGAAATAAAACAACTGCAGTAAGGGGAGTTTAATTATAACTTTAAAATGGAAATTATATGATTCTTTACATGGAATATTTATATGGAGATGAATGCTATTCTGTTTCCTTTAAAACTTTGTTTTGAATGGTTTAAATCCATGAATCAAAGAATACATTCATATTTCCTCATCATCTGATATCATCCCATTTAGTCATAGCTTGTATTGCTTTTAGTATGTCCCTACTGTGACTGGTGATGTGTACCCATTCAATCTGTGAGCAGACAATTAAATGTCCATTTAACAATACAGGTTTGGAATGCCAGGGCCAATAAGTGGGAGAGGGTAGGGTGGTAGGCATGGTGAGGGGGGAGGCAACAGGGATTTGTTCTTGTTGTTTTTGTTTGTTTGTTTGTTTGTTTGTTTGTTATTTGGAGGGGAAACTGGGAAAGGAGAAATTTACATGTAAATAAAGAAAATATCTAATAAAAAAATAAAATGAAAAAAAAATACAGGTTTCAAAGATTCTCCATGATGGCTACATACCATTTAGGATAGAGTTAGGATAGCATTTTTTCATTTTACTTACCTTATTACTGACAGTATTGTGCCTATGTATAATGTCTAACATGATGCATTTATTCTTTTGCATAGTCTAGAGTGAATAAATAAATCTAGCTAACTTTTTGTGATGAGACTATGTGAATAAATTAGAGGCATAAACTATAGTTATCATGTTGTAACATACATCCCTTGTGCCTCTATCTGGAATTTTATATACTTTGGCCAACACCACTTCACAGCCCTGTTCCCTGCCGCATAATGATTGCACTAATTTACATTCCTATGATGATGGAGCAAGACTACCTTTTCTCCTCATTCCTTCTTTTATCTATCTTTTATTTTATTTATTTTATTTTATTTTGATAATTAGGGTAGAGTACAAATGCTAACCCCACTACCACAAATCACAGAGTAGACTTTCCTAAATTAGGGGAAACTTAACTCAGCATATTGTGAGTGCAATCGATGATCTTTAATCTAAGAAAAACCACTTTTGCGGTCCTTGTATCTCCAGTACTAGGTAAGTAAAGTCATTTTGATAAACAGGTTTGAAGTGGTTGATGATGATTCATGGCTATTTTTTATTGGCACTCTCCTGATGATTAGTGACTTTAATTGCCTTTTCATGTATAATTTTTGTCTTTCAGCTATTTTTCAAAAGTAATTTCTGATAGTTTTTGTTCAAGTTTTATATGCATTGACTTCCTTCACTTTGCCTTTGAGTTGCATGAGTTCCTAAAATATTTCAAATATTACCCTTTTTTCCAAATGTATGGCTTACATGTGTTTTTGCAATATTCTAGGTTGGCTCTTTGGTAATCATTTCATTCAGGTGTGGGCAGAAGCCTTTTGGTTTTATATAATCCCATTGATTTATTTTTGTCTGTGATTGCAGGATGATGTAATCCAGACTCATAGTACTAAAAGGAACTAAAAAGGCAATTATCTTATAAGTTAAACCAGTTTATTTTGGCACATGGTTCTTGAGGTTCTAGCACAAGATCAAGTGGCAACATTGCTCTGCGTCTTTGGCCAGGACAGCATGTGACATAGTAAATCACTTATATTAGAAGCCCAGACGGAGAAAACAAAAAGATGGCGTCTCAAGATCCTCCTCAAGATATTTTCTCACTGACTAGTTGGTAAAATAGCTCACACTTTTTCATTGACTCCACACAACAATACAAGACTACTAATCTTCCAGATTATCTAAAATTTTGGGATGTTTTTGCATATATATTTCTGTTATTATTTCCATGTTCATGTCCATATTTGTATGTAATGTATACATGAGTGTGATATATGAAAATGTGTGCATATGCAGGTTTACACGCCCTTGTGTGTACATGTGGAGAGCAGAGGGGGATGCCCAATGTTCTGTTTGATTACTTTCTACCTTTCCTCCTAAGATAGGATCTATCCAAAACCATTCATATCCAACACACCCACAGTGCTGAGGTTATAAGCTCACTAGGGCATTCACAAGTGTTGAAGGTGGACTCTGGTCGTGCAGGCCTCCATGTTTATGCAGCATGTGCTGTGATCTACCCGCTGAATCATGATTCTTATACTATGAGTTCTTCCTCTGTCATTTTTGTACTTTTAATTGTATTATTCACTAAATATATCAAAAGCCTTTTCCTTTATTTTTGAAGTTATAATATTATTATGTACATATTATACAATATTATATAATAATATTATTATGTACATGTTATATAATAATATTATTATATACATATTATTTCATACTCATGGCCTCTTTTGCCATTGATTGTTTTTACATGCATATACATATATACATATATATTCCTTTTGTAGTTTTTAATGATTTTCTAAATTTTGAGATTATAACATGTTTACATTTCTACCTTTATTTTCCTCCTATATGCTCCCAAATTCCCTACCACATTTTCCTTTAACTTTATGGCCTCTTTTTCATTAATTTTTATTGCACATACATATGCACACACATACACACACACAATATTCCTAAATATAACCTGTCTGGTCTATATAATGTCACTTGTTTATATGTTTTTAGGACTAACCATTTGGTGCTGGTCAAAATTTTGTGCTCTTTCCAAGAGAAATAACTCTTTCTCTCCCTACTTTCCTTGGTTGCCTATAGTTCTTTGTGAGGTTGAGATCTTGTGGGATTTCTCCTTAAAGTTTGCCATGTTGATTGGTCTTATCCATGTTCTATTCACATTTGGGCAGCAATGTTGGTAAAACTATATGGATACAGCTAATGTTATATCCTGGAGACACAATCCTACCGCAAAATCACTGATTATCTGTCTCGTACATTCTTGCTGATTCCTCTTCTGAGTCTTAAGTAAGGGGGTGTTCTGTAGATGTATCTATGAGGAATGTGCTCCACAACTCTTTGTTTTGATTGGTTGTGGTCATCTGTAATTTTATTTGTCTGATGTCCACTTAGAGAGCTATTGGTTACTGCCAAGGTCTTCAAAACACTATTGTACCCTTAGGATTATTTTGCCATTTTGTCTTTGTTTTGGTTCATAAGCATCACAGATGGGTAGGATTGTTGGTTACTTACTTCCTTTGGAAGTCAACATCGTGAATTCTGGTATAATAAATCTGATTCTCAAGGACTATCACTTGAGACCTATCCCATGTGAGAGAGCCAACTCATGATACTATTAATGATACTCTGCTATATTTTCAAAAAGAAACTAACATTATTGTCTCCTGAGAGGCTTCATCCAGCAGTAGACTGAGGCAGATGCAGAGACCCACAACCACACATCAAGCAGAGCTCAGGGAGTCTTGCAGAAGAGTGAAAGAAATGAGCGGGTCAGTAAGGCCAAAGACAGCACAAGAAGACCTACAGAGTCAACTAACTTGAGCCCATTAGGGCTCACAGAGACAGAGTCACCAATCTGGAAACATTCAGGGTCTGGACCTAGCACGCCATATACATGTGTAGCAAATGTGACACTTGGTCTTCATGTCTGACCCCTAATAAGTGTAGCAGGGGTTGTCTGGATCTTTATTCACTGCCATTATGTCACCTTCCTCCTACTTGGACTGCATGGCTTGGCCTTAGTGGGAGAGGATGTGCCTAGTCCTACTGGGACTAGATATTCCGGGGTGGGGTGATACCCAAAGAGGGCTCTCCCTTCTCTGAGGAGAAGTAAAGGATGTAATGGGGAGAGAGAACTCTAAGATGTACTGTGAGGAGAACGGGGCTGAGATCAGGATGTAAAGTAAATTTTAAAAATAAATTATTTGAAAAAACAAGAAATAAGTCAATTCAATGTTGGAAAAAATCTAGCACTGTGAATATTATGGTGGTAAAAACATATGAAGTTATTAAAAACCTGACTGTGTTCTGTCAGTGACTCATATAAAACAACCCTGTAAGCTTCTCTCCATGCAGTTATCAGATACCCAGTTATCCACTGGAGAACTCAGGAATGGTGACTAACATGGTTCTTACCATGATGAAAGGACATCAATATAGGGGTTCATTGAAAACTCTCACTTCCATTCTCCAAGTGAGAGAAAACACCAAATTGAGGGTACACATTCATCTCCCCAAAGTACATTCCGGTTTCTAATCAGACTTTCAGAGGTTGAAGAAATGTGGAATCTAGCCAAAGGGCTTGTCAAATCGAGGTCTGAGTTGTTTTTAATAACAGAGAAAATGAAATTCTTTTGAAAATCACATTTGTCCTTAAAACTGTGTATAGAATGTTACTAAATAGTCCTCTAAGTAGGAAGTGGATGTTCCACACTGGGGTGACCTCCCTTCACATATGACTTCAGGAAGTGACAGAATCAATCCATTTAGATTTCATCTTCCCCAAGAGAAATTCTTGGTTTTCTAATGATAAATATTATAGTGATGATTTGATCAAGGATAAAGCACATGGTGGTGATGGTGTTTTTAGTAATTTCTGAATGAAAGTCAAGCAATTAATAATAGAAAATTATACTCTAGGAAATTCCATCTTTATCTTTACCACAAGGATGGTAGAAATCAGAATGAAAAATCTTAGTTCCATCTTTTGCAGTTAATATGTATATAATTTGAGAATCTGATGAGATCTAGTTTCACACACAGCCAGGTAAGCTAGATTTGTTTTTCTGTGTGGCAAATTAAGGAAAAAGACCAAGATGCCCCTGTAAGATGTTGTGAAGGTTATGGGCCTAGAAGATTTTAACAGAATGTGTGTGTAAACTATGGTTCATAAAAAAAAAAAACCCACAAATTAGAAATGAAACCTGCCCTGAGTTTAAGAAGGTGTCTACAGTTTTTCTTAGTTTTCCTTGTTTTATATTTTGGTTTAAACCATTATATTTTGACTGAGTGTCTCTGTAACTTCAACAGGCTCTATCCCTTCAGATGGCAGCAGTAGAAAAAAGTAGTTCAATATACTAGGTATCTGTGGACACCAACTTAAAGATTTTTCATATCCTATTGATAGAAAAATACTCATTTTTAGATTAATTAAGCATTTCTTAATTTTCTTTTTTCTTTTTCGAGACAGGGTTTCTTTGTGTAACTCTGGTTGTCATGGAACTCACTCTGTAGCCCAGGCTGGCCTCGAACTCAGAAATCCCCCTGCCTCTGCCTCCCAAGTGCTGGGATTAAAGGTGTGCACCACCACCACCTGGCCAGTTAATCATTTATTAACTAAATGGATCATTTCCTATGTGCTTTCAAATGACTTCATCCATTAAAGGCTGTTTGGAAATAGCTTCTACTCAGTGGAATGTAAAGGAGTGGAATCCAGTTGAAATATTAGACAAAAGAAGCATCCATTGACTACACACCTGAAGTCCATGCCATTCTTAAGAACACCTGGGTATTGAGGAGGAGGGTGACAAGAATATTTAGATCACATTTTGTTGCTATTGTTTCAAATGAAAGATCTAAGAAAGATGGCTGAAATTCTTGTTCTAATTCTAGACCATGAGAGGAAACAGAAACATCTACTTTCAATGCAAAGGTATAGCCATTCAGCACTTATCTATGCATTTTTGTATTGGTTGGTTTGTTTTGGTTATTGTTGTTGTTGATGTTGTTGTTGTTGTTGTTGATGACGATGATGGTTATGATGATGATGATGATGATGATGATGATGATGATGATTATATGTTGTTCCTGTTCTTGTTTCTGTTCTTGTTCTTGCTGTCAACTTTACATAAGCCTTGACATGTCTTGGAAGAAAAAAAATCTTAGTTGAGAAAATGTTTGTATAAGATTGCCCTTTAGACAAGTCTTTAGGGCATTTTCTTGATTAATAATTGATGTGGAAAGGACTTATAGACTATGGATATTGCAATTCCTGGGCAGATGTTCCTGCGTGGTATAAGAAAGCAGATATATATGTGTATACACACACACACACATACATATATATATATATATATATATATATATATATATATAGAGAGAGAGAGAGAGAGAGAGAGAGAGAGAGAGAGAAGAGATAAAAATGGAGAAGAGGCTGAAGGAATGACCAATGACTGGCCTATCTAAGACTCGTAGGTTAACTCCTGACATTATTAATGTGTCTCTCACATAGGGACCTAACATAACTGTCTTCTGAGAGGCTTCATCCAGAAGTGGATAGAAACAGAGGCAGAGACCCATAGGCAAATATCAGAAGAGAGCTCAGGAAGTCTTGTAAAAGAGTGGGGAATACAATTAAGTGGGCCAGAGGGGTCAAAGTCACAATAAGACCTACAGAGTCAAGTAATCTGGGTGCATGGGGCCTCACAGAGACTGAAAAACCAACCAAACTGCCTGCAGAGGCTGAACCTACACCACTATAAATTGGAACAGTTATGCAGCTGGGTGTTCATGTGGGTCCCTAACAATTAGAGCAGTGGCTGTCTCTGACTCTGTTGCCTGCCTTGGATCCCCTTACCCTAGCTGGACTGCCTGCATGGGTCTCCGTAAAGATGAGGTGCTTAATCTTGCTGCCACTAGTCCCAGAGCAGAGTGATACCCGTGAAGGCCTTCCCTTCTTCTCAGGTAAAGAGTGGGTTATGGAAGGAGGGATTTGTGAGGGTTGGACTGGGAAGAGAGGAAGGGGAGGCTATGACTGGGAAGTAAAGTGAATAAATAATGAAAGAAAAATGCAAGCTGAACAAACCATGCAGAGCAATCAACTAAGCAGCATCCTGTGATGGCTTCCATATCTGTTTTGGGCTCCAGGTCCCTGCCCTGATTTTCTTCAATGATGCTCTGCAGTGTAGAAGTATAAGAAAAATAAAGCTTTGTCCACGATGCTTATGGGCATGGTGTTTCATAAGAACAATAGAAAGCAAAGATACTCTCTTATTCAGGGTTTTCCATTGCTATGAAGAGACACCATGACCAAGGCAACCTTTCTAAAGGATGACATTTAATTGGGGCTAGCTTACCATTTCAGAGATTCAGTCCTTCATCATGGCAGAATATTCAAGGAATAGTTTCAATTTAGCTATCAACTTAAGCACTTTCTTCCTTTTCAGAGATCTCTGAAAGGAAAAAGAGCAGTGTATGAGCCATAGTTCCCTGCATCCCATTGATAGGAAGTGTCAATTCCTATCTCATTCCACCTACTGGAATGGACTTACATTCTTGACTCTGCATGACTATCTACACACCCAGGGGCACATTCTGATAGTAGCACAGACACTCATGCATCCAGAAAGATGCCATACAGAGGACAAGTGTTTCTAAGCCTCAGTAATACGTTAAGGAAGATGACATACTGAAGGGAAAGGAGCAGAGAATGCCTAGTTCTTAGGGAGACCTGCCCTTCTGCCCTTCTGACTTGGCAACTGTCTCCTCATTTCAGCCAGTAAATACCTGAACTGTTTTGTGTGTGGCCTTTTAAAAGGAATCAAAAGAAGGAAGGAAATGATCAGAGAAGTGAGCAGTGAGCACTCTGGGTAAAAAGTTTTGCTATTCAAAGTAGGGCACTGGAGCTACCAGCATCAGGAAAATCACACAGAGTGTACCCTAAGTATTAACGAGAGTGTAAAGACCAACAATCTAAAATATCCACATTTCCTCTACCTTTTCATTTTGAGGAGCGTCAATCTGAAGAAATACTTAAGTGAACAAAACCTCAGTGGGGGATCCAAATAACTGATAATATTCTTGATGAGTAGAGGAGCAAGCCAGAGGATAATAATCTGGATCATAGCTTGTGGACAATGGTATTGCAGGCCAAAGAATTGATGAATTTCTCATTCACAACATGAAATGATAGGGAAAATACTTAAAAGATTTTGCCAAAAGTGTTAAGCATGGAAAGTCTTGGCATGGAAAACATAGTTTTAAAAAAACAAAACAAAACAAACAACAACAACAACAACAACAACAACAAAACGAATTCTAGTCCCTTCGAGTAACAGAAAGGTTCCCAAGGTAAGGAAAGGCAGAACCCTGTTTTAGTTGTTGAGTGTATTTGGGAGAAGCAGCAGTACTAGGCACTAATCTCCCAGTAGCAGAAATATAGAAAATTTGCCATCCACAGGCAACTAAGGGACTCAGTGTAACCCCTACCCTGTCCAGTCTCACAAACTGGACCTAGTGTTCATTTGTATTACTTGAGATTGAGGCATGCTGACAAATGGCATGACTTATACAAATTTGATGAAAATTAGTTGAGTTATTTGAAAAAGAAATGTCTTTTTCTGTAATGGTACTTAATGAAAATACTGTAGAAATTGTATTCTAATTGAAATTTAGTTCCAGGAAAAGGCAGCTTGCCTTTAATAAGCTTGAGACTTTGTTAGTACCACCAAAAATAAATCTCAAAGCTCCATCAGACAATAAAGAAAAATGAAACTACAATAGCATTGCCTCTACACCCTGTCATGAACCTCAGCTTCTGAAAGAATATTCCTAAATAATCCTTCAAGGGCTCAAAGATGCCTCACAGAGTACTCATAATGCTCAAGCCAACCATGAGGTATCAGTCACACACTACTACTCAGTGTGTGATTCAGTGTGCATCTTCTGCAGCTGCCGTGCCCTGCCAGGCATCACGGCCTCTTCCATGCTGTGAGGTGTTCTTTAAAGGAATAAACACCTATCCAAGATGTTGTCTCCTGAGATGCATGAATGGGAAAATTTACTAGGATACTAAAGGCATCACAACCCTCCTGAAATCATCTTGGATAGAATATATCAAAAGAGAACTAGAGAAAAAGAGATACAAGAAGTTCCAGTCAACACTCTTGGAATTTCAGACTTGTGTTCTATGTTTTTCTTTCTCTTATTGTAGACACACATGCATGATTTTTTCCTTGTAATGCTTTCATTACTTGTCAAAAACAGATCTGTCTCTCTCTTGTGCATGTGCACTCTCTCACATATATATGTATGTATATATATATAATGTATGTATGTATATATGTATATATGTGTGTATATATGTGCATATATGTATATATACATATATATACATACATACATATATATGATTGGTGTGATTCTTTACTCTTATAAATTAAATTTGCATCCAACAAGGATCAGTCTGTCATCAATGTACAAAAGGTAAAAATATTGGCATCCATAATCTAGAAAAAACTTATTTTTTTCTTGCAATATGGTACTTAATGGACATTTTGCTCAAAAGGATCTCATGCCACAAAATAAATTTTACTTTTGAATAAAAGACAAAAGCAAAACTTCTTAAAGTCATTTTAACACATTTTTATAATTTCTAGCTAATCTTGACACGTAAATACTTTTCCTTAAACTTTCCTTGGATTAGTCTCTAAAGCAGTATGTGAACTTCATGTACATTTATCTGTCATAGCATCTAAGAAAAAAGTTTCAGACATTCTGCTCACTCATGGTTCATTTATATGTTGTCATCCAGTGACAGATGAAACACATCCAGTGCATAATTTAGATGACTTGTCACAAGCAGAAATTTTCTGTAGTATGTGTGTTAAATTCTGCTTCTATTTAGACTTTTTTTTGTGGGGAGAGGAATTGAAGACCTTTGTTTTAGATGATGACAAGCAATGGATGGCTGCATAGAAAAGAAAGGAGGTAGCTGGTGATATAGGAACTCAGGATGTCTTCTAAAAGACAAGTCAGAGATTTATAACAAGGACAAAATAGAGGCAATACTTTCTGAGAACTGTGCTTTTTGAAATATGTCCTTAATTGAAGAGGTATTACATCATTTTCCCTGTTCCCTTTCTCCCTTCCAGTCTCTCCCATGCCCTCTCCTCAACTGACAGAAAGATATTAACAATCAGAATCCCAGGAAGTCTGTGGTAAAACATTCTCTCTCAGGAATGACTACAAAACATGACCAGAACAATAACAGTATCAGTTCACATACTAACGTGGAAGGGAGAACTGGAACTTTTACATCAGATGGGGTGCAGTCTGAGAAATACTTGTTTTGGCTTATATTTGAGTGTGTGGGCTTCCTTTCCTTTTTGTGGTATTTATGCCCTCTTCATTCCATTTGTTTTGTTTTGTTTTGTTTTGTTTTGTTTTTAAGTCTCAAATTCTATAATAGAGAATAATTCCTTTTTTGTACACACTTAGACCCTCATGGAAATGCCTGAGAACCTCATCAATTAAAATGTCTCACTTGAGGAACATGGCCTTGTACCTAAGCCTTCCTGGGATGTTCAGTTCTCTCTCTCCTAAAGTCACCACTCTATTTTCCTTCTTTACTGAGTGACAGTATACTCTGATGTCACCGTAAACATGCACTTTGTCCAGTCTGAGGTTTGGTGGGGTGTTCCTGTTCACAGGGCAAACAGTGACTTTCCTGGTTTTCCATCTCTCTCTTGACCCAGCATCTTAGCAAAGGTATCATTGCACTCTTAGAACCCAAACACGATGGTTGGGATGTAGAGGAATGGGATAGCACCTACCTGTATTGAAGAAATCACCACTTCTACAAAATTATCTTCTGCTCAGCTTAGATTGAACTCTGTTTCATAGTCTCTGGAAGATGATACTTTTTAGACAACACATCATGTTATTGTCATCCTAAACACTCAGTGCTTCATATTGCCCAATCTTTTGCACTTAGCTGAGACCATAGACTTAGAACAGAAGGAATGTGTTCACTTCCAAGAATGGCCTGAAACATGCTTCATGGTCTTGTCACTGTCTTTCTTTGTCCTTATCCATGCTGGTGAGGACAGAAACAATGTATTCTGAGGACATCACAACTAGGGAAAATGAATCAAATACATAAAACTTGGCATAAGTTATATATTTTATTGTGTGCTCTCAATGATATTATAACTTGTGTGTTATACTGGCTACCACTTTTTTATGGAAGTCAGTACTTCATTCAATGACTAGGACCACAGTGGCAGTAAGAAGAACCCCTTTTAAGCTAGAAACCCTCTTTCTAAAATAAATTAGTATGAAGCAAATTATAAATTCTATTAGCATCTAGCTCAAGACTTTGGACATGTAATGACTTGGAGGATTCTGCATCCAGGCGATAATATATGTGAAGGGATGATCTGTTGTTCTACCTTTTTTTCCCTCTCATTACTGGATCTTACTAAAGTCAGTCACTATTGCATGAGGATAGAGAGGGTTCTCTTGCTCCCAAATGTCAGTGCAGTGTTAGCAACTATTAGTGTTTTGTACATGTAACTGTCAGATCATGAGAGATGATGAGTCAAATCTTATGTTTGATTTCCTTCTCAGTATAGAAAAGAATGAATCTGCTGAAAAATGAACTGATGACCATAGAACCAATAAGGCTGAAGATAGACTGATAACGACAAATCCATTCATTTTCCTTAGACTTCCTCTCAATAATACTTATATAAGAATTTGCATTTGAATATTAAGGAAAAAAAGGCTAAACAATGTTCTTTATGGCTAACCAAAAGCAGAAATAATATTGTTTCTTAACCCTGGGCTAGGAGTCATTGTACAATGACTACAGGTTTATGTTAATGTACTTTTTGTTGTTATTGTTGTTGTTGTTAAAAATATATATTTGTACAATATATTGTGATCACTGTTTCCCCTCCCTCAACTACTATCAGCTCTTCCCCATCCATCAAATCTTACAACTTATTTTTCTCTCTTTAGAATACAAACAGGAAAAATTAAAATGAAAAAGAATAGAATTCTATTTGTATTGTTAGTGGTTTTGTCAATTATAGAAATCATGACACAAGAAACCTCAAGCAAACAAAAAGGGGGCAAAGCTAACAGCGTACATATTTAGGAGCTTTGCTCCTCTACTAGAAGCACAAATTGTCCAGGCATCTCTGAGAAAAAAGACATAAATGGTGCTCAGAACTCCCCTGTACGCAGGCCAGTTTCACAACAAAGAATTATCCAACTGAGAATGCTAATACTGCAAAATTACAAAATTCTAGGTTTAGTTTTATATTTCTGCATAAGCAGCCCCAAAGACCTGATGCAATATCTGTCTTTATGCCTCACTATGCTTCTCAGCTCAAGGGAATGGCCATTTAAATAAAAGTGATAAATGGCTAATTCAGCAGAAGGTAATCATGGAAATGTAACATTAAATTCTCTCTAAGGTTTCAGCCCTTTGCATTGCAATATAAGCAATTATTGAAGAATTACACTAATGAGTCTACCTTATACTAACTACATTAATTCATGTATCAACCATTAAATGCAAATGTGTCGCAAATTTTACTAGGCATATAGATACTTTCTTTATCAAAAAAATACAGAAAAAAAATTCCTCTCCAAAATGAGTACATGTGAAGGGGATAAAATATAATTATTTTTCTCTTTAAAACTTCTCAGTAACCACTATGTATACCTTATTCTGCAATACCTCAACAAATGTTACTTAAATGGAAAACATCATTAATTTCATATTTCCTTCTCCTCTGTTTATTTCCCACATGAATGTGACATAGCTTGATGAGGCAACTTCCCACAGCAGCATCTTAATGTTCTGGGTAGAATTTGAACAAGACCAATAGCTTCATTTCTTTATAGGCCATTATTCTACTGTGGTTGCTTTCAAACATATCAGCTATAACCCACAGAAAGAAACAAATAACCCACTGTGCCCCAGAGATGCATACTTCAATGATTGAAACAAAAGTTTCACAAAGAAATATTTACTGTTTTAGCTTTTAAATATATGCAAATGTGTTCTATTCTAGTCTCATTTGTTTTTTAAAATGATGTAATAAATTTAATTCCCAAACCTAGAGTAGATCTTCATTTTAAACAATTGCTTCTGTATATGTCATACGGGAACAACTACATTAGTAAATGTTTACAATAGTGTCAAAGAAACAATAACCTTTGTCTCTGTGATGGAGAAGCTCACTCCTCAGATATGATCTTCATTAGGGGCATCTAGGAAAGTACTAGGACCTTCCTATGTGACATGCCTGATGTACAACTCTCACTGGTTCACACATGATTACCCATGTAAATGTCATCACATCCCTACAAAATTGGTATTATTATATCTATTTGACAGTAGTAGAAACTGGGATATAGCATAATCTCAATAATTTATATTTGAATTACTATAAAAAATGCTACTAATGGTTTCACAACATTAGACTAAACTCTTCATGGTTTTGGGAAGCCAGCAAGTCCATGATGAAGAGACTCATGCCTCCTGTGATACGTGAAGTTCTGTTTCATTTTTATGAATATTGCTTTTTGCCATTCCTTCCCATGGTAGATGGAAGACCTAGGCCTCCTGTTTTCCCATCTGTGAATGCTCTTCTCTGGCGACCTAGCCCATCACAAAGCCCTCACCTCCTAAAACCACAACTAGGGTCAGGTTTCAGAACATAATTTTAATAGAACACAGTGCCCAGAACATATTTCTAAAGCCAATGCACTAGGTCAAAGATGTGCCGATAGAAGAATTTAGGATTTGGAGAGTCTGTTTCCAGAGCCCATGTCTTAATTGTACTTTGATATTGTCTCTGAAGCAGAGGAACCAGCTGCACAGTATAGGGAAGAATTTCCCTTTCATTAAGTGCAATGGTCTAAAACAAAAGTAAATCTGTCCCAACTGTCCACAGATATGGCCCCATTTAAAGTTATTAAACTTTCTCTTTTTTTTGGATATTTTATTTTTTTTTACATTTCAAATGTTATCCCCTTTCCCAGTTTCCCCTCTACAAACCTCCTATGCCATTCCCCTCTTAACCTGCTTCTATGAGGGTGCTCCCCAACCCACCCACCTACTCCCACCTCACCACCCTAGAATTCCTCTACACTGGGGCATCAAGCCTTTACAGGACCAAGAGCCTCTCCTCCCATTGATGTCAGCCAGATAAGGCCCCTTCAGCTCCTTCAGTCCTTTCCCTAACTCCTCTTTTGGGGTTCCTGTGATCAGTCTGATGGTTGGCTGTAAGCATCTGCATCTATATTGGTCAGGATCTGGCAGAGCCTCTCAGGAGACAGCTGTATCAGGCTCCTGTCAGCAAGCACTTCTTGGCATCAGCAATAGTGTCTGGGTTTGGTGTCTGCATGTTGGAAGAATCCCAGTCTCTGGATGACCTTCCCTTCAGTCTCTGCTCCCCTCTTTGTCCCTGTATTTCCTTTAGACAGGAGCAATTCTGGGTTAAAGTTTTGGAGATGGGTGGGTGGCCCCATCCCTCAACCGGCACTCCATGCCTAACCTCTGAATATGGTCTTGACAGGTTCTCACTTCCCTTTGTGGGGTATTTTATCCCCAAGGGGTCCTAGGAGTCTCTTGTTTTCCTGGCACCTGGGACTTTCTGGTTGCTATCCCCAGTTCCCCATTCCCCATTGCTACATACTTCTGTTAAATTTCCTGACACTCTGTGTATCTCCTCCATCTCCTCCCATACCTGATTCTTCCTCTCTTTTCCCCCTCCCCTCTTCTCTTCCTCCCAAGTCCCTCCCACCTTCTACTTCCCTTGATTATATTGTTCCACCTTCTAAGTAGAACTGAAGCATCTACTCTTTGGTCTTCCATTTCTAAATAACTTTTCAGTTCTCTTCCAGATGTGACAAACAAGCTGTCAGTGCTATTACTGGTATCATATCTTTCCTGTTGCCCTGGAAACAATGTAAATTATTCTTTTATTTTCTAGTTTCCATCTAGAAAAATTATTTTATCATCAAATATTTCTTTTAGGTCTTAGCCAGATAAACTATTGGCACCAGTAATGCAACCTAAGCCTTATTTTAAAGTCTTTTCAAATTTCCCAATGAATGATAAAGTTTTTAGCTGGTTTGCTAGTTATCAGAGCTGAAAAATATCCTACATAGAAAGAGAACCCAACAACATGTGCCCTCACACCTATAATCCTCCCATTTATACTGAAGACAAGAGGACAATCACCTGTAATTTTAGTCTGAGCTACATAATGATTTTCAATCTAACTTGGGCTATGTGATTAGATTCTCAGGAAAGAACCACAAAAAGAAAGAAAGAAATGAGAGAGAAGGGAGAGAGGGGTAGACAGAGGGAGGGAGGGAGGAAGAAA
>JADRCD010231189.1:2462-26626 GCA_019843815.1 Montemys delectorum
GTGTGTGTGTGTGCGTGTGTATGTGCATGTCTACATATGTTCACGGGAATTTGAACAGAAATACCTACATGGGAAGACAATGCTACTCCTGGAAAATATAGATTGCAGAATAGATTATAATCTAGATGTCATTAATTAATTAAACTTATAGTCTAAAATTGGTCTATAGTCCACTACCTAAACATTTTCCATGTCTGTAAGGTCTCCATTGTAATTTGGGCAGAGTCAGTCTGGCCATCAGGAACAAAAGATGAAAAGCTTTTTCCAGTGCAGTAGAAAGTTGGAGAAATAACTCACCATGATTTAGGCAATAGGAGATATTTAATTATCTGTGTATCTTCTATCAGTCCATAGTTTAGGCCATGATCTGGCAGCAGTCAAGGCAATGGAGCAGTGGTTATCATAACACAATCTAGGTAGAAACTTGTCTCAGTGCCTACATCTTCTCGGAGACATTGGGGGTAAACTGTCAGGATTTACAAGTCCCTGTCTATCATAATAAGCTCAAACATTTAATTTTACATTTACCAGATTTATGACAGCTATTAAGCATATCTGAGTTAGACTATCCGTGTTTGTTTAGTTACTTGTTCTGGATATATCTAGCAAATAACAAAAATACACTGTGACTTAATGACAGTAGCAAAATCATTACTAAACCTAACTTTAAGGCAATGGTCTTTAATCTTTTTACTGTTGTAAATCTTAAAATTAATATTGAAATCATTGCTTACCATATTTTAAGTGGAAAGTGTCTTTTGAACATTTTTTTTTCTTATTAGATATTTTCCGTATTTACATGTCATACTATATCTCCTTTCCCAAGTTCTCCTCCAAAAATAAAAATAAAGTAAAATAAAATGAAATAAAACAACAACAACAAAAACAAACAAACCCCTGCTCCCTCCCTCCCTCCCCCTGCTCACCATTCCACCCTCTCCTGCTTCCTGGCCCTGGCATTCCCCTACATTGGGACATAGAAGCTTCACAAGGCCAAGAACCTCTCCTTCCTTTGATGACCTACTTGACCATCCTCTGCTATACATATGCTGCTGGAGCCATTGTACTCTTTGGTTGGTGGTTTAGTGTCTGGGAGCTCTAAGGGTACTATATAGTTCACATTGTTGTTTGTCCTAAGGGGCTGCAAGCTCTTCAGCTCCTTGGGTCCTTTCTCTAGCTCCTTCATTGGGGACTGTGTACTCAGTCCAATGGATGGCTGTGAACCTCTATATCTGTATTAGTCAGGTACTGTAGGAGTCTCTCAGGAAACAGCTATATAAGACTCCTGTCAGCCAGGACTTGCTGGCATCCACAATAGTGTCTAGATTTGATGATTGAATATGGGAAAGATTCCCAGGTGGAACAGTCTCTGGATTGTTCTTCCTTCAGGCTCTGCTCCATAGTTAGTCTCTACAATTCCTTCCATTAGTATTTTGTTCCCCCTTTTGAGAAGGAACAAAGTATCTGCACTTTGGTCTTCCTTCTTCTGAGTTTCAGTGTTTGTGGATTATATTTTGGGAATTCCTATCTTCTGGTAATATCCAATAACCAGAGACGCCATACTATGTGTGATCTTTTGTGTTTGGGTTACCTTACTCAGTATGATATTCTCCAGACTCAACCATTTCCCTAAGAATTTCATAAACTCATTGTTTTAAATAGCTGAGTAGTACTCCATTGTGTAGATAGACCACATTTTCTGGATCCATTGCTCTGTTGAGGGACATCTGGGTTGCTTTCAGTTTTGGCTAATATAAATAAGGCTTCTATGAAAATAGTGGAGCATGTGTCCTTATTATATTTTGGAGCATCTTCTGGGTATAGCTGGGTACTCTGATAGTACTATGTCCAATTTCTGGAGGAACCACCAAACTGATTTCCAGAGTGGCTGTACCAGCTTTCAATCCTACCAACAGTGAAGGGGTGTTCCTCTTTCTCCACAACCTCGCCAGCATCTGCTGGCACTTGAGCATTTATCCAAGTCATTCTGACTGGTATGAGGTGGAATCTCAGGGTTGTTTTGGTTTGCATTTCCCTGATGACTAAGAATGTTGAACATTTCTTTAGGTGCTTCTCAGCCATTCAGTATTCGTTAATTGAGAATTCTTTGCTACCTCTGTACCCCATTTTTAATAGGGTTATTTGGTTCTCTGGAGTCTAACTTCTTGAGTTCTTTGTATACATTGGATATAAGCCCTCTATAAGATATAGGATTGGTAAAGACCTTTTCCCAATTTGTTGGTTGCCATTTTGTCCTATGGACAGTGTCGTTTGCATTACAGAAGCTTTGCAATTTTATGAGGTCCAATTTGTCAATTCTTGATCTTAGAGCATAAGCTATTGGTGTTCTGTTCAGGAAATTTTCCCCTGTGCCTATGTGCTAGAGGCTCTTCCCAACTTTCTTTTCTATTAGTTTCAGTGTATCTGGTTTGATGTGTAGGTGCCTGATCCACTTGGACTTGAGCTTTGTACAAGAAGATAGGAATGGATTGATTTGCATTCTTCTACATGCTAACTGCCAGTTGAGACAGCACCATCTGTTGAAAATGTTGTCTTTTTTCCACTGAATGGTTTTAGCTTTGTTAAAGATCAAGTGGCCATAGGTTTGTGGGTTCATTTCTGGGTCTTCCATTCTATTCCATTGATCAAACTGCCTGTTACTGTATCAATACCATGCAGTTTTTATCACAATTGCTTTGTAGTACAGCTTAAGGTCTGGGATGGTAATTCTACCAGATTTCCTTCATCCTAGTTTTTGTTCTATTCCAAATGAATTTGCAAATTGCTCTTTCTAAGTCTGTGAAGAATTTAGTTGCAATTTTGATGGGGATTGCATTAACTCTGTAGATTGCCTTTGGAAAGATAGCCATTTTTACTATATTAATCCTGCCAGTCCATGAGCATGGGAGATCTTTCCATCTTCTGAGATCTTCTTCAATTTCCTTCTTCAGATACTTGAAGTTCTTTTCAAACAGCAAGTGGGAAAGAGCCTCAAGCCCATGGGTACAGGAAAAATTTTCCTGAACAGAACACCAATAACTTATGTACTAAGATCAAGAATTAACAAATGTGACCTCATAAAATTGCAAAGCTTCTGTAAGGCAAAGGACACTGTAAATAGGAGAAAAAGGCAGCCAACAGATTGGAAAAGCTCTTTACCAACCCTACATCTGATAGAAGGCTAATAACCAATATATACAGAGAACTCAAGAAGTTAGCCTCCAAAGAATCAAATAATCCCATTTAAAAATGTTGTACAGAGCTAAACAAAGAATTCTCAGCAGGGGAATACCAAATGGCTGAGAAGCACCTAAAGAAATGTTCAACATTCTTAGAAATTGGGGAAATGCAAATCAAATAACCCTGAGATTCCACCTCATACCAGTCAGAATGGCTAAATTCAAAAACTCAGGTGACAGCAAATGTTGTCAAAGATGTGGAGAATGAGGAATACTGATCCATTACTGGTGGGATTGCAAGTTAGTGCAACCACTCTGGAAATCAATTTGGCAGTTCCTTAGAAAACTGGACATAGTACTACCTGAGGACACAGCTATACCACTTCTGGCATATACCCAGAAGATGCTCCAACATGTTATAAGGACAAGTACTCCACTATGTTCATAGCAGCCTTATTTATAATAGCCAGAAGCTGGAAAGAACCCAGATGTCCTTCAACAGAGGAATGGATACAGAAAATGAGGTACATTTACACAATGAGGTACTACTCACCTATTAAAAACAATGAATTCATGAAGTTCATAGGCAAATGGATGTAACTAGAAAATATCATCCTGAGTGAGGTAACCCAATCACAAAAGAACAGACAGGGTATACACTCATGGATAAGTGGATATTAGCCCAAAAGCTTGGAAATCTCAAGATACAATTCATAGACCATATGAAGCTCAAGAAGAAGACCACTGTGTGGAAACTTCGGTCCTTCTTGGAACGAGAATCAAAATACCCATTGGCGGGGATACAGAGACAATGTTTGGAGCAGAAACTGAAGGAAAGGACATCCAATGACTGCCCCACCTGGGATTCATCCCATATACAGTTGCCAAACCCAGACACTATTTTGGATGCCAACAAGTGCTTGCTGACAGAAGCCTGATATAGCTGTCCCCTGAGAGGTTCTGCTAGTGCCTGACAAATATAGCAATGGATCTTCACAACTAAAGAGTACACAAGGAGGAACTCATGGCTCCAGTCACATATGTAGAAGAGTACGGCCTTGTGGGACATCAATGAGAGGAGAGGCCCTTGGACTTGTGAAGGCTCGGTACCCCCATGTAGGGAATCCCAGGACAGGGAACAGGAGTGGGTGGGTTAGTGAGCAGATGGAGGGGAGCTAGAATAGGGAAATAGGGAGAAGGGATAAAATTTGAAAAGTAAATATAGAAAATATCTAATAAAGAAGGCCACTGTAGCGATATGACCATGGTTTATTGAAATAAATTCTATCCACTTATCTGATGGCATATCTATTAGCTTTTATTGTATAAAAAACAAAATATAGTCCGATTAACATATAGCCATATTTTTAAAAGCGATTAATGGCCTCCAAAATGTGTTTAGCAAAAGATGGGGAAATACTTTTTCTTATGTGACACCAAATGCAAAACATTTAAATATTTTACTATGGAGGTAGAGTTACTTAATAAATAATAAACAATATCCTACAAAGGAATAAAATAAAGCCAAATGATTAGCTGCTGCACAGATATCAAGAACATGCTACTTGATCATGTTTATTATGCAGCCACTTATCATGAAAAAATTGTGTGCTAGGGTTCAAAATTTGGCTTTACCATGTACGAAACAGAAGACTTTGAAAGAAAAAAAAATGGTCACAGTATTTCTTTCCAAGTAAAATCTTTGTTTTACTAAGTAAGGCTCCATATATATTATCTTGATTGTAGAAAAATCAGATCCAGAGGGGAGAGAGACTGCTCTGGTAGAAACTTAGTTCATAGTACCCACATAGTAGCTCAAAAGTGCCTGTAACTACTCTATCTGTGAAGGGGACTAGGCAGTTTCTCTTACATCTGAAGGTTCCAATATCTGCATGATGTATATATACTCATACAGATTCTCACATATACACATGGAAATAAATGAATAAATAAATCTAAAAGGAAAAAATGTAAATGTTGAAACTCTTCATTTCTGCAGATACAAATGTTACTGGATGAAGCTTCCTCATCAGTTCTTGTATCATTGATGGAAAGGGTTAATGGATTTGTAGTAAACTTTGATTTAGGAAGAAAGGAACTGCATATTCAGGGAGGGATTACACTTGGAATGTTACTAATATGGCATAGCACTAATATGAAATATGACATGTATTTCCCTTTTGTAGAATGTGAAGAAACTTTCATACATAAATGTGATGGTGTTTTGTCCCTCACTAGTTTGAAAATATGTACAAATGGAGGCGGCATTAAAATCACAATGAGGTGATAGGGCCGTGAGCCAAAGATTATCTCAGATTGAGATCTGTCATTAGCACACCTGGGTGGTCACCAGTAAAGTGCCCCCACCCTAAGCCCCAGAAGCTTAGTTTCTGCTAGAGCAAAAATTACTTTTCTGCACTTCAAGGGCTTGTAAAATATAGACTGCCTGTCAAGAAAGACAGCATCAGTACACTGCTGTAGTTTTCCTGGCTCCCTCATCTAACTGCTCATCACTCAGTCTCATAAACAGTTCTCAGATACTTGCCCAATTCCTTGGTGCTGGATATGTTCTGCTAAAGACATTGAAGCTGTTTTCAACATTTTTCAAAATAAGTGAAAAACACTGTACCAATGTTTTTACACCACGTGCTAAGACCACATGCTCATACAAGTTTGTCCCCCCAATTGCTATCAAGAAATAGCTTAGCTAGCTGGGCAGTGGTGGCACAGACCTTTAATCCCAGTACTAGGAAGGCAGAGGCAGATGGATTTCTGAGTTCGAGGCCAGCCTTGTCTACAAAGTGAGTTACAGGACAGCCAGGGCTTTACAGAGAAACCCTGTCTCAAAAAAAAAAAAAAAAAAAAAAAAAAAGAATTAGCTTAGCTACCAGGTTGAAATAACTTGCAGTCTAAAGAGACAGACCGTGAAGCAAATGAACAACAATGTTGTCCAATCAGACAACATAGTGTAACTGTTTAGAGAATGGTATAAATTGTTCTAGATTTTTCTCCAAAGAAAACACATTCTGTTGTTTCCAAACTTGCCAGATGGAGAAAGTCAATTTGACATATCCTAAAGTTAAAAGGAAATAAATAAATAAATAAATAAATAACCAAAGGAAAACAAATGAACAAATAAACACACATACACACACACAAAGTCTACTCTTCTTTAAAGAGAGTTTTCTTGTAAAAATTTAGACACATACAAATAAGTAAAAACACCACCATTTGCCCAGATTATAATTACTATTGAGACTATTGCCAAAGCAAACACTTTACAACAAATGGAGGAGAGAGCTTTCTCCACAAGTTTCATGTGTCTTATTGTGAAATTTGTGTGCAACTGCTGGTTTAATTTGTCAATATCTTGCCTAATACAATGATAAAGAGCCAGTAATGGTGTTACATGCCTTTAATCTTAGCACTTGGGAGGCAGGGGCAGGTTGATCTCAGAGAGTTTGAGCCTAGCCTTATGTGCAAAATGAATTCCATGACAGCCAGGGTTGTTGCATTGAGAAAACTTGTCTCAAAAAACAAAAAAGAAGGAAGAAAAGGAGAACTAGGAGAAGGAGGAGGAGGAAGAAGAAAAGGAGGTGGAGGTAGAGTTGATGTATATTCACATGTACATATGTATAGTTCTCCCTGTGGTTAAGTCCATTCTTCTTTTAGACATCATTAACTATTTTTCTTCTTCGAGGCTTCCAGATGTTTGCAATCTTTGAAAAAGAATATTCTTTTTCCAAAGCAATACTCAAAGCTAGAACATGCTAAAAAAATTTAAATAAATATATTAACACATGAAAGCCATGAGGCATAGAAGCTGAGAAAGAACAACTACCTCTTCCTGGAAATGCATAAATAATTCAAAAGAATATGACAAGGAAAGAAGAAGCATATGAGATTTAATGAACATTACATTTAAATAAGTAGATCCTCATATGAGTTACAGGAACTTCTAGATAAGTGATGTTCAGAAATTGCACAAGATAGGAGAACCCCCCTCCCAGAGCTCCCAGGCACTAAACCACCAACCAAAGAGTACACATGTAGGGACCCATGGCTCCAGCCACATATGTAGCAGAGGATGGCTTTCTTGGACATCAATAGGAGGAGAGGCCCTTGGTCCTGGGAAAGCTTGATGTCCCACTGTTAGGGAATGCCAGGGTGGGAAGGTAGGAGTGGGTATGTGGGTGGGGGAGCAACCTCATAGAAGCAGGGAGCAGAAGGATGGGATTGGGCGTTTCCCAGGGGAAAGTGAAAAAGGGGATAACATTTGAAATGTTAAGAAATAAAATATCCAATAAAAAAGAAAAAAGATACAAGCAAAATTAAATTGCCTAGATAACACACTCATCTTAAACATCATCTTGCTATATTTTCCAGGTTCAGGCTTTTGGGTCACACAATAAGTGTTTGAAAGTCTTAAGGTGTACATGCAGAGTGACTGACTGGGACAGGAAAGGACCTAAAGGAATAACCTGAGGGGGGAAAAAAAACAAACCAAGAAACATATAAAACCTATAGTATCACAGTATCACATGTAGAAATGTTATCTTTCCCTTAGTTTTCATGCCACACAGATGTTTTAAATGTTAACAAAAATAAACAAAAATAATGGAAAATATATTATCGGAAAGAATGAAGATAAGCATCAAACACAGTTCTGGTGAAGCTTAGTCTACTTCTTCCATGCGTGATGTGTCGTCATCTCCTTCCAGGGGTGGCATTTCTTCAGTTACGGCAGCACTGGTATCATCCACAGTAGGATCATCCTCATCAATACCTAGACCAAGCTTGACCATCCTGTAGATCCTGTTAGCATGGGTCTGGGGATCTTCCAGACTGAAGCCGGAAGACAGGAGAAGTGTTTAGCTGTTGAGCTGGATTCCTTAGTAGACCAAATTAAGATGGCTTAAGTTACATCTTAAAGATTTCATTCCCTATAGTTAATTCTGCATGTACTAGTCTTAGAAGTAAACACAAGTTAAAACAACTTGACAGGAGTTCCCCAAGTGGCTTGTTTTCCAAAGTACCAAGAACAAAATCCTGTTTCCCTAAGTCTTGTAACTCAGCAAGACTTGTGAATGGGAATAATGCCCAATCACATTCTGCTTTAAAAGGTAAAATACAGGTGACAAAAAAAGAAACATATAAAAGACAAGGACGCAAAACCTGAAATAGAGTAGCATGTGGCATACACATGAGAAAGTAAGCAAATGACAAGATCAACTGCAAATACCATGATACACCAAAGAAAGGAAAGAAGGGCTCCTTGTCCAGTTGATCTCAGTTAAGAGTAACCAGTGCAATCCCACTCAACAACCACCATATTCCATTTTAAATCGACCAGAAACCACAGAAGCTGTGACTGTCACAGATCCTTTACACATGCCCTGTATATAAGACTCTCTCAAACTGCCATACTCTCTCCCACTCGGATTTCCCTCCATGGAGAACTAAAGAGAAGCAGAAACCGTCCCTACTTTCACTCTTTAAAACATACCCAAGCTTTATCACTGTTACCCAACTTATGGCTGTATTATCCCTAGAAATGAACTCTAGAGATAGGAGTTAGTGCCATTAACAAGACTCATATTTCTTACTATTTTCAGTTGTGTCCATGGAAAGAATGGCTAGAACCCTGTACTAAACCATTATTTCTGAGGTGTTCTTTGAATCTATTTTGGGATTTTGGTTCAATTCTAAATATATATAATTAAGCATCTCATTTGTGCTAGGTTCTTTGAAGAGAATATAACAATGAAAGGGTGCAGATGCAACTAAAGCCATTTTCAAAGTGGGGACCTCAACTGAGTAAATGCCCTCACCACTTGGTGTTAGGAAAATCGTGTGGTACATTTTCTTGATTGCTGATAGATGTGGGAGCACTCAGCATTTCTTTCTCTTTCTTCTCTCCCTCCTGTCTCCTCTCTCTTTCTGCAACATCTCCATCTATCTGCACCCATCTTTATCATCATTATGGGTGGTGCCACTCCTGGGCTAGTGGTTCTGGGTGATATGAAAAGTCAGGTTGAGAAAGCAAGGAGGAGTAAGCCAGAAAGCAACACTCCTCTATGGGTTCTGCTCCTATTCTTGCCTCAAGTCTTTAGCATTGATTTCCCCCAGTCTTGTACTACAAGCTGTACAATGAAAGAAACCAATCCTCTCCAGAGTGTTTTTGAACATTTTTTGTTTATCCCAACCAAAACCCTCATTAAGATACACTTCTCTTGCCATTCTTTTCTCCTTCCCATTCCCCTCTTTCCTCTAACACTCTCTTTTCATATTTTGTCTCTCTCATCTCTTCTGTCTCCTTTTCTCATCTACTCTTGCCACTCTTCCTTTTGCTACTGTTTCTTCTACTGTGTTTCTCTGGGCGTCTTCTTTGCTCTGTCCATGCTCGCCACTCTAACCTTCCCTTCTTTTCCCTCCCTCTCTATTATCTATCTTCTTATTCTTCACTGACTTCCTTCTCCCTTTATCCTTGGCTCTGCTCTACTTCCTCCAATGCCTTTTACTTTCAATTCTCTCCCTCTGGTCACTTTTTCCTTCCTTCTATCCTACTGGTCTCCTCTGAATTTCTCTTATTCCTCTTAGTTGTTCTCTTCCTCCTTCTCTCCTTTTCTTCCTTCCCTCATTCCATCTCCCTCTCTTCCCTCTGTGCCTCATTTCTATCCCTTCTTCTATCACCAGTCTTCTCTTACATTCCCTTACTCTTTCCTCCCACTCATTTCTCTTCATCCCTCCTCCCTCTGCCTTGCTCCTGTCTCTTCCATTTTATTAGTTTATCCCATTCACTTCTTTTCCCTTTCCCTTTTCTTCTCTCCCTTGATCCTTAATCCCTCTTCCCATCCCTTCCTCCTCCACTGACCCTTTTCCCTACCACCCCTTCTCTTTTTTCTCTACTTTCCTCTTTCCTACCTGCTTCTTATCCCCTTGATACTGTCTCCTTTCCCTTTTCTACTTTCTTTTCATCTTCCTCTACTCATTTTATGTTTTCATTAATTTACTCTTTCCTACATTCCATCCTAACCACAGCCTTCCCTCCCTCCTTTCCTCTCAGTCCCTCCTACCCATCAACTCTTCCTCTGTTTCCACCCAGAAAATGGTAGTCCTCCCAGGGATATCAACCAAACACTGCATATCAAGTTGCAGTAATGCTAAGCACCTTGCTCATATGTACAGTAGGCTTGATGAGGAAACCCAATGGGAGGACACAGGCTCCAAAAGCAGGCAGAAGTGTCAGAAACAGCCCCTGCTCCCTCTGTTAGGAGTCCCACAAAAACACCAAGCTACACAACTATAGCATATATGCATAATCACCATCAGAGAAGCTCCATCCAGAAACTGATAGAAAAGATGAAGAGACCCAAAGTCAAACATAAAGAGGAACTCAACTCAGTGAATTCTGTTAGAAAAGGGGAGGAAGGATTTTAGCAGCTGAAAGGGTCAAAGAGACCACAAAAAAAAAAAACCCCACAGAATGATTTCTAACTACTCAAAAACTGAACCAACACAAAGGGAGACTGCAGGAGTCTCCTGTCATCGTCATCTTCTTTTACTTCTACCTGCATCTCACCCCTCATAATCTTCTTGCATATTTCTCTTCTTTTCCCCTCCACCTTGCTCCTTTCTCCTCAAACTTCTTTTCCTCAAGCCTTCTTTCTCCTTTCTTGCTTTACCTGCCTATTTTTCCTTTTACCTATCCCCTGTTTCTTCTACACTCTGTTTTCTATTTTCCACTCTGTCTTTTTTCTCCATCCATTTCTCTTAATCTCTCCTTTCATCTCACCTCTCTATGTACCATCTCTCCATTCTCAATTTCTTCCCTATTCTCTAGTATCTGTTCCCACTTGAAATGTTTCCTCCCTCTTCTTTCTCCTTTCACTTCTTCTCTTCTCCCTACTACTATTTTCTGTCTCTTATATCTCAATTCTTAATTTGCCCCCCTTTCTTCTCTTGCTTCTCCTTTTTTTCAATCTTCTTCTTAGTCCATCATCTTGCTCCTTTTTCTACTCCTCTATCCCTCTGCACAGGAGAAGAACTTAACATTCAGGCTACCTTTCTATATTCTTTCTAGCTATAAAATATCCCCAGTATTTCCTACTATCTCATCTATTTTTCTGTTCTTGGAGTTCTTGCATTAAGTTACTAAATTTCACTGTGCTATATACTGCTTCTCACAAAGAATGAAAGTCTATTAAAGTACTCAAGGGAAAGAGAAGTTGATCTTCTCAAATTGTGGGAGAGCCATTCTGAGTCAACTCTCTGCATACCTAAATACCTTTTGCTTGCTAGGTTCTTTGAAGAGACTACAAAGATGAAAGAAGTATTCCCTTCTAGTAGATGCTATACTTAATGAGGTTACTTTTTTTAGTTGATCTCTCTTATTTGAATTCTCTTCTTTACATAAGAAGAATAAAGTAAAATCACTGGACAGTATCCATTCATTAAATTCAACATTTTTCGCTACTACATTTTATGTATGACACACAACAGTAAGTCTAATCATGCAACACATTGCATGGCTAGACATAAAATTTAGTTGATCTATACAGAATTGTAAAAATGCCATTTAGGCACTCAATATAATGAAGAAAAGAAACTAAAAACACAGCATAAAGTAAACTAATGTAAAAAGACCATGGAACATTTTGTCAGAGACACTATATAGAAATTGACATACAAATGATAAGGAAAATAGAAGTCACATGGAGAAATATTGGGTGTCAAGAAAGGATTTCCAGACTAAGTTCAACATTATAAATAGAAATCCTATATTAAAATGTCTGAAAAAAAGTTAAGTGTACAGTTAGTATTAGGATACAAATAATGACTCACTAATTGAATATAGAACTGAACAAATAATCAAAGACCTACATGAAATCTCTTAATAAAATTTGTAGGATTCTCTCAACAAACATGGTTGCTCTGCATGGACATAATCAAAAGCATTTTCTATTCAAAGAAGTATAAAAATAAAAGTTATATTCTGAAGTATACATGGGTTGGCAGAATACTTAACTAGCATGTTGGAAAAACCTATATTTAATCCCCAGCACTATATGAATTAGGCATGGCAGCTTCAGGTGTCTGCAATTCTGACACTATTCTGATGGAGGCAATGGTATCAGAACTTAGTGGTCAATCTTGATCACACAAAATCTAAGGTCAGTCTGGACTATAGGACACTCTGTCTCACTGATTTCTACACTAAAATGAGGAAATAAATAATATCCCCAGCTCTGACACAGTGTATTCCCTTAAGGGAAATGGAGCCGGTAAAATTGTAGATTAGAAAAGGATGCAATAAAAAACTTCCCAAGAGGGGATTCAGAGGGAAATACAGAGGAATACAGTTCTCCCACAGTGTACAAGAGAGAGAAAAGTGCTGTAAGTGAAAAAGGTATGGGCAATAAAAGCCATATTTAGACTCTTGGCTGATAGAATTTTGCAGTTTGGGATGAAATATTTTGAGAGCAATTCATAGAGTTCATTTAGGAATTTTTGGTTTGACAAGCAAATCTTAATGAATTCTTCCAAACAAATGTCAATTCATTATTGAACATGAAGACCCAAAATATATTTGAAGATGTGTGAGACTTTGATATGGGTACTCCAAGTAACAGAGAAATCAGGGTTAGTGCCTAATAAGATGTTTTCTTGAGATATAAATTCATATTCATTACTCAATAGACTATGAAATGGTAGACATTTGTATAGCAACATAACAGACACTTTCCTCTTCACTGGTGACTATAATTACAGAAATTCTGGACGTTGATCTCTACTGAAGTTCAACAATAGGTACAAAAAAAATTAGATGTGGAACTCAATGTGTGTACAGTTATAATTTGGTAAGCAATGTTTTTGCTCTGTGTAAAGCAGCTATCCTGTTTCTGTGTGTTCATTATTAACTCAAGGGGTGCATTCACTTTGTTCATAATAGGTCATTTGCAGCTGAAGTGGCTTTACTTAGTAAGTGGCTTTCTGAAGAGAGAATCCCCATTTGGAAGACCCTTTCAAACTGCAAGCTCAGGACTGAAACTTCATAATACAAGATTACATCTTGTAGTGGAGAATAGAAAATATTCTGTGGAACAGCACATAAACGTGCAATTAGACTAATGGGTGACTTCAAATACTATGAAAAATATTCTTAGTAGGAATTCTTAACCGAGTGGGAATTAAGAAAGAGAGTTTTATAAAATTTTACTAGAAAGTAACTTCAGAGCTAAGTTTTAAATTTAAGTTTAGGTAACATTTTTAGATTTGAAAGAGAAGCTATCATAGGTGTTTTCAAAGTTCATTGACAAATTTGGTGGATAAAACAGGCTTATTAAAGCAATTTAATGGGATATTTATTTCTATAGTCATTTGTTTATTAGATAAAATATAGGTACTTGTTTTTAGCTTGATGTTTAATTTTTAATTTTAAAAATAAATATTTTAAGTAACATGCTTAAAAATTACCATTACCATAAGAGCAAAATGATTAGGCTGTGGAGTATTATCAAAGACATTTAGTTACTGGGTTGCTGAGAATGACAAATTCTATCAATAGTTGATAAATTCATGTTTTTTTCTATATCCATGCTTAGTTTCAAAATCATCTCATTATCTTTTATGTTTTCATTTATCTCTTGTATTGGAATATAGAGTACTAATATTATATTTTGGCATGCTCCAAGTCTTTTTGGTTTTTTTATTAGATTTCATTTAATAATGAATAATATACACAAGAACAGAAGGAGAATACAAGATTATTAGGAAGAAAATTTAAACTTCAAATGAATTGTTTTATTTTTTGTGTCTCTTGAGAACAAGTTACAGTACTCTGTCCCCTCATGGTTACCATAAGCAAAACATAGTTTAAAGTAAGTGAATGCCTCCTGTCTATATCCAGGAAAAGTGATAACATGAGTACTCATTGGAATGAAATTTTAAATAGGTTTTAAGACAGATAACGGAAAAACAATGTCTTTAACCTCCTTACTAAATATAGTGGTTCATCTTTACAACTTGCTTTACATCATTTACTTTATTTTTATTTGAATTTTAAATCATATTTTATACTAGTTATCAGTGAGTATATCTATTAATTCAGGGTACATAGTGGATAATACTTTTGGTTTATGTGAATTTCCCCATGCCTCACACACTTTAATAAGCTAAATCCAAGGTTAATAAGCTTAGCCTTGAGATGACTTTAAAAGAGCACAAACTAGGTGCTTAAACTAGGGATGAGCCTCATTCAGTGATTTTTGACATGCACTCCCAATTCCTTCTGCTTGCTGACCCAGCCATTATGTAGATGCCCACTATGCTAATGATTAGATATTTTGGATATATGCCTCAAGAAATAAATTCCTAGCATACTGATTTTATTTCCTTTATAAGCATACTCAATGGTGGGTTATTCTATTTTTCATTTGTTAAGAAGACTACCAAATGTTTTCAATAATGGTTATACTAGTTTACATCTATGCAAGGAGTATACAGAGTTCTCTATGAAGCACTTTCACTCAAAATATAAGTGCACACACACACACACACACTCATACACATATTTTCTTAGCATACTTCTTAGGCATAGAGCAAGTAGAAATAGCTACTTTTCGTGACACACTCAGAGCCATGGTAAGCATTAATTTTAGTAATTATACAAATAACATTATGCCAAACTCTTAAGCAAAAATATCTATATCACTTTTAGAGGGGGTTCAACCCATTTCAAATTAATCTAACGACATTTCCATGTGGGAGTTTGAAACATTTGCAGATGTACAGATTGTTTTTTGCTGTAGAATTTTGCATTAAACAATCTATTCATGGGACATTGGCAATGTTTGGGTGTTTTTTAAAGACGGAGTCACTTCATAGCCCAATCTGGCCTGGAACTCATAACAGTCCTCCTGTTTTTGCCTTCTGGTGCAGGGATCACACCTCAGGCACTGTGATGCTTTTCCTTGTTTAAGGAAATACTAACAGTGAACTGTGATATTTTACTTTATTATTTTTCAGTAGTTTTACAACATGAACACAATTAAGAGGATTATATGAGATGTAACAAATGTGCCCTGTGTGTGTTAACCATCATCCCTAAGTGGCAATTTTGCTGCCCAGGAAATCAATTTCCTTCCAATAAGTCAACCATTTACTCCCTTCTCTCCTACTCAAGCCCCTTGGAAGCAAAGATGGGCTGTCAGACATTGAATAGTCCCTTTTTCAATACAGTTGATATCTAAGTGTCATTGATACTGTGCTTATTTAAAGTACTATATAGTTTTCAAAATTCACTCATGTTCAAGGACTTCTCCTTATTTCTACGGTTGCATAATATTTCATGGTTGTCAGCAGACTGGCAGTTGTGCCATTTAGTTTATTTTTTTTTTCAGATATATAGTCACATACCTGTATATGCTTTGCCTCTTTCCTCCTCCTGATTATTTAGTGTTGTCTTCAACTTCCTATGCTGGATATTCCAAATAAAATGAGTAAATTTCACTTGAAATTCTTTGAAACAAAGTCTTATTAGTTTTCCTCTAATAACAGCATAAGGAGCAAGGTCCACTCATGATACCAACACAAGTTACATTGGTGGTTTTCCTGCTTTTGTCTAAGTCAGCAAGTGGCTCTCGTCCTGTAATGAGAATGAGGACAATGCCATATTGGAAAAATGTGACACAGGAGCCTTGCTTTCTTTTATTGTTGATATCTTCTTTTTCACATGAGAAAATTATGAAGAATTATAAGAATCATGTAATTTGGTCCTGGTGAGATGTCTACAGGTTAAGAGCACTGGCTGCTCTTTAAGAGCATCCAGATTAGATTCCTAGCACTCACTTTGTAGCTCATAAACATCTTTAACTCCAGATCCAGTGTATCTGTTACCTTCTAGACTCAAGGAGCACAGCACACATGCAAGCAAAACACCCAAACCCTAGAAAAAAAAATCATACAATCCAGTAAGTAATGAAACAAACTTTGCATTTTCAAATTGGAAATTATCTTCTATGTTTCCCAGGAAGTTTCAGTTATTGATGAGGTTCAATGTGTTCTAGAATGATACTCAGAGTAATTTTATATTTATGTGTTCTCAAATTTGTAATCTCATAAATTCCTATAAAAATTTGATACTCTTAAATGTTATAAATTTACTTTCAATAACTTTTCATTAATAGTTGGTATTTTAGCAAATTATAAATAAAGGAATATTATATGGCATACAAGAAAAATATCAAGAATGAGATAATTATATATAAAATAAAAAATATACTATGAATTTTCTCTGAATAAAGACATTATGAATCTTATTTCTTATTAATATTTAACATAAGTATAAAATATAAATATACATTTAATATAATATAAAAAGAGGCATTGTAATAAAAGTATTATTTAATTGTACAGCTAAGTAGTAGTGTTTCTTTACAAAAAGTCAAATTAACAAACTGAGAGAAGCTTATTTATTCCTAATTAATTAACCAGTAGTTTATGAAAGAGTAAAAAAGAAAAATGTGCATATAGTAAGAACATTGAATGTTTTGGGGGAAAGGTTCCTTATCATCCAATGGGTAGCTATTTGTTTAAATACAATTACATTATAAAATAGCCAGTCAAATAGTATGTGAGAACACAGACTGGCTGGAGTCCATGAAAGCTGACTAATATATTAAGGTATGAAGCATACACCCAGGGATGTGCTTTTGGAGCATTCATAAGTGTGCTCCACCATGTTCATAGCAGCTTTATTTATAATAGCCAGAAACTGGACCAGATGTCCCTCAACAGAGTAATGGGTACAGAAATTGTGGTACATCTACACAATAGAGTACTAGTCAGCTATTAAAAACAATGAATTTATAAAATTCTTAGGGAAATGGATGGATCTGGAGAATATCATCCTGAGTGAGGTAACCCAATCACAAAAGAACACACATGGTATGTACTCTCTGATAAGTAGATATTAGCCCAGAAGATCAGAATACACAAAGTACAATTCACAAACCACAAGAAACTAAAGAAGAAGGAAGACCAAAATGTAGACACTTCATTCCTTCTTAAAAGGGGGAACAAAATACCCATGGAAGGAGTTACAGAGACTAACTATGGAGCAGAGACTGAAGGAAGGACAATCTAGCCTGATATAGCTATCTCCTGAGAGGCTCTGACAATACCTGACTAATACAGAAGTAGAGGCTCAAAACCACTCATTGAACTAAGTACAGGGTCCCCAATGAAGGAGCTAGAGAAAGGACTCAAGGAGCTGAAGGGTTTGCAGCCCCTTAGGGCGAACAACAATATGACCTAACTAGTACCCTCAGAGCTCCCAGGGACTAAACCACCAACCAAAGAGTACACATGGTGGGACCAATGGCTCCAGCAGCATATGTATAGTAGAGGATGGCCAAGTCAGTCATCAATGGGAGGAGAGGCCCTTGGTCCTGTGAACATTCTATGTCCCAGTGTAGGGGAATGCCAGGGCCAGTAAGCAGGAGAGGGTGGGATGGCGAGCAGGGGGAGGCAGGAGGGAACAGGGGTTTATTGTTGTTGTTCTTTTCTTTTTTTTTTTTTTAACTTTTTTTTTCCAGAGGGGAAACTGGGAAAGGAGATATCGTATGGCATGTAAATAAAGAAACTATCTAATAAAGAAAAAAGAAATAAAAAAGAATACAGTCTCACCAGCCATTTATGTAAAGAGTCTCCCCTTTCCCCATTTCCATATATTTTCTTCGATCTGCACTGCCTTTTCTCCCTTCTCTTTTCTATCTCTCTCATATACCCATCATTTCTATTCCTTGCTGTCCCTTGACTCTCTCATCTTTCCTACTCTGCTCTTAGCCTTATCCTTCCCTTCTTTCCTCTATTTCCCACTATCTGTTTCTCTACCCCATCTCTCGCATGCTACCCTGACGGCTCTCATCCATCCCTTCTGCTCTTCTCTGCTATCCCCAGTCTTCCACCTTGCTAGTCTCTCTCTTCTGTCTTTGCCTCCTATGTGACTCCCTCATTGACCTCCAGCTCCTCCCTCACTATTTCTGTCACTTTCCTCGTCTACACTCTGGAACTTTCTACTTTACTCACTTCCTCTTCTGCCTCTTCCGTGTCTCCAGTCTTTCTACTGTGTTTCTAGTCTCTCTTCCCTCTTCCCATTTATGGCTAAACTATTTCTACTTTGCTCCATTATTCAGCACCTCTACTCTTTCTTCCCCCTCTTCAACCTATCCCCTCAGTCTCCGCATTCCCCAACATTCTAGCCACTTTGCACCTCTCTTCCTGCTTCTACCACATGATTCTTTTTAGCTTTTCTCTTAGTTGTTGAGTCTTCCCCATCTGGCCTCCTTCTCCTCTCCTCTTGTCTTGTCTTCCTCCTTTCTGCTTCTTCATCACTCTTTTCTTTCACATCCTTTATCTTCTTCCTTCTTCTCACAATCTCTTCCCCTTCCAGCTTGTCCACTATATTCTCTTCTATTTACTCCTTGGTCTCTGTAGTCCCTCTCTTCAGGTTGCCTCCTCTCTCACTTCTCCACTTTTCTGTTCTCCTAACCCTGTCATTTCCTCTCTCTTTTATCTTACCTCTCATCATAATGCCTTTGCCCTCAGCAACTTCCATCATGCCCACTTGCTCTCCTTCCTCCATTCCCCTGTTCTCTCACACACTTTTCATGCTCCTCCCAACTCATTCCCATCTGTCCTCTCTGGTCTCACCAATTGCTCCCTCCCCCTCAACACTGTTATTTTCCTCCTTTCCCAATACTCCTTCTCCTCTCTCCTCTCCCTCCTCTGCCCTTCTTCTCTTCTTTCTTCTGTATACTTTCTCTTTCTTTATTCTCTTCCTCTCTTCTGTCTCGCTCCACATTTTTCTTCTCTCTCTGCTCTTCATCATATCCTCTCTCTCCTTGGTGTTCTTCTTTCTCTTCTCCTTTTCTCATATCCTCTCTAACATCTCTCCCCTTCATTATGCTATGCCTTTTCTCCTATCTCTTCTCTCAGAAAACTTAGATAATTATTGAAAACAATATATAACTATAGTTTCCCATTATTTGTTACACTTAGGGATATGAAAAGCTTTTAAATAAAATATAATTAAGTATATTGATAAGTTGCAGTATTTTTTCATAGGTAGTCAAATGGCCATGTTTTTAAAAGCTTAATTATTTTAGTTTACTATCATGTATGTATATATGATATATATCATATATATATATATATATATATATATTCCCTAACTCAGAACCTGATAAGAATAACATTTTATCATTACTGTCTTTAATATATACTTTATTAAAATTATATTAAAACATTACTCTGCAACCACCTAACCTATTTCATGTTAGTGAGTCCTTCCTGATTAAGGAACAAAACCCCAGACATTCCTCTGAACATCACACAGATACAAGTCTACCCAACACCTTATTGTCATTCAGAGAGAGACAGAGACAGATGGACAGAAAGAGAGAGAGAGACATAGAAAGAGAGAAAGAAAGAGAAAGAGTCGGAGATAGACTGAGAATATTAAAATGTAAATAGTATTCAGGTTTTTAATCAGATTTATTTTCTCATGCCAAGAAGTATTTTAGTGGGGTTTCTGAGAATTATTTAGATTTGGAAAACTTAAAATTGTCCACTTTCTCCTCATCGTATTATTGAAGTATATGTCTACTTCAAGATAAGAGTAGAGCAATGGGTATACTTTCACATATATCTGTGTCATTTAAACATTTTGTAGTCTAGTTTGTTATTTACCAATGTAGTACTTTGACCAATGATAAAAGGCAATGACTTGTCTTTTTGATTTCTTATTCAGATAATACTTATTTTGGAAATACCATACTGTATTCATTAGAGAAATACTTAAGGATAACATTATTTAGTTTTACTTGTGTGACAAAGCCCAATATTAGAAGTAAAGAGAGGAATGGTAGCCTGTAAACAGAGAATTCTTTTCCTTCCAAAATACTACAAATTTCACATGCCAATTAATCCTATTCAACAATATCAACATCACAACCATTAGTATGCACAAATGTATCTCCACAGGAAGACTAGCGAGCTCATCTCCCATGAGTGCTCAGAGGTGTCATCTATGGTCAATCCTAAGAAATAGGCAGGTGGCAGAAATATGTATAACAAATGCTCCAGGTCAACTACACAATGTCATTTGTCAGTTTAGACCTTTCAGGCCAATGTGTAAAGGTGACAGCTCAGCTTCAGGTGTTTTACATCAAAGAATTAAGGAAGTTGTCCACACTGACAAGGATGGATGATAAACAATGTCTGCTAAAAGGAAGACTGTACCTCTCCGTACCTCCCTAGTCGGGCATAGTCAACAACAACCTCTCACTTGTGAGGATCTGAGGAGAAATTTGGCTTTTTGCCTCTGCTTCCATTTTTTTCACTAGAGAGGAAGGATTTTAAATTAGTTTTGTAGATTAAATGTCATGTTGAATGAAAATTTGTTTGTGTGTATGCCCTCTAAGGGATTCAAAGAAGAAGCTTACATAGGAAGTGGAAATAATAAGTAAATAACATGAAGAATCCAATTTCCAGCCAATAGTTGAAAACGCATACATCTACTTTTAACCAACTACTAGATATAAAATAATTAGTACTTTCATAGAGTACTTTGGTGGCATACATTACTTATGGATTAAGAATAAGTCTCATTTAAGCCATTAAATAAGTCTCATTGCTTCTAAATCGATAGATGTTAAATTTTAAAATATTGTGGTATTCAGATTTAATCGCCATGTTATGAGAAATCTAATATACAATCCATACACTTTGATCATACAGTCCTAGAAAATGGAGGAACATCTGCCAAAATCTCATCAATTTACAAAATATTTTTAATATTTATAATTAACATAATTAAAAATCACATTTGATGCCTTAAGAGGCATACTAAAACAAGCTGCATTGTACCACCCACTCCATAAGACAGTACCATAACAAGTTATATAGTTAAAAGACCCATTTTTCTCCAGGAACCTGGATAGTCTTTCTATCATCTAGATTCTTTAGTTTCTCTTTTCAGTGTCTTAGACCTTTCATTACAGAGATCTTTCACCTCCTTGGTTAGTGTTTGTTTGATTTTTTTTTGGGGGGGGGGGTGGGAGGGATTTTTGTTTGTTAATGTGTTTGTTTATGTGCTATTTTTTAGTTTTTGCTTAGATGTTTGTAGTGAGTTTTGTTCTATTGTCCCCTGACCTCCAGCAAATAATAATCTTGAACCTTGTAAGTTAGGGATGAAGCTCTCCACAGACAGAGCTTCCAGAGGTTCACATTCTGAAGGACTGTGGAAGAGTCTCCAATTGGAGCATTCTTGTGTGCCAGCACATCAGTTGCTTCCATGGCATACCACCTTTTGTGACCTGTCTGGGAAGGCAGGCTGGGAGGAGTTTTTTCCCAGGCTGGAAGTCTGGTGTTCAGATTTCATTACACATTTCACTATCAGGATTAGCCTACTTTGATGTGATATCTGTGTTTACTTTCTTTCACTTGTTCAGTTCCTGCTGAGTTTTCAGATGCCACACCTGTGTGACATTCACTGGTAGAGGCACTTGATACTGATCCGAGTGGAAAAGTGGGCAGAGCACCAGTCATGGTGGCTGCTGGAAGCCCTACACAATAGATGTTCACTTGTAGTAATGTGTCTGCAGGTAATTCACTAGCAGAGACACTTAAGGGTAATCTGCTCTGTGACACTGGTCACTGTGAGCAATGAAGTTGGTTCCATCAACAGGCACCCAGAACCATTGGTGGCAGGTGTTCCCTGGCATCAGAGCAAAACTGATCAGTCCCTAAGTCAGGGTTTCAGGAAGAAAAATTGGTCTCTAGTACAGAAGCTCTAGACTTCCTCCTTTCCTTCATTACGTTCGTCCCATCAACACTATATTTCCTTTTTTCAAAGTATAAAATTTGAAATGCAAAATAAGGTTGTCTTAAGTTAGATGTTTTGTATTATTTCCTGTGCTTTATTATTATTTTTTTTGAAAAGGCTGTGGGTTTGTGGGTCAGAAAACAGTATGAAAAATTTTATAGGACACTAGTATGGAAGAAGAGTTCATAACTGTCAGTGATGCCACTGTAAGGAGTGCGACCTTGGAAGCTACACACAAATAAAAATGTACCACACCTCCTGTTGATGAGAAGAGTTTTTTTTTTTAAACTGGTTTTTGTTTGTTTGTTAATTTGTTTTGTTTTTATTGTTCATCAAAATAGATACTAATAGAAACTTATAAGAAAAATGTTTTAACCTCTACTCTATAAGTGGATGCTTGACTAGTAATTCAGATTTCTAATCTCAGTGACTTCTAATCTCTTCTTTGACTCAGAAGGCAAAGACATAAAGAGCCAGAAAGCCAAGACCTGCCTGAGACAAGCAATGACTTTAAGCACAGGGCGGGTGAATATATGGGACCTTGGGTCAAGATAAAAAAGTGAACAAGAAGCTGTGTGGCTATAGCTATCTCCTGAGAGGCTCTGACAACACCTGACTAATACAGATGTAGAGGCTCACAGCCATCCATTGAACTGAGTACACGGTCCCCAGTGAAGGAGTTAGAGAAAGGTTCTATGGAGCTGGAGGGTTTGCAGCCCCTTAGGACGAACAACAATATGAACTAACTAGTGCCTTCAGAACTCCCAGGGACCCAACCACCAACCAAGGACTATACATGGTGGGACTGATTGTCTTGGCAGCATGTGTATAGTAGAGGATTGCAAAGCTGATCACCAATAGGAGGAGAGGTCCTCGGCCCTGTGAAGGTTTTGTGCCCCAGTGTAGGGGAATGCCAGGGCCAATAAGTGGGAGAGGGTGGGGTGGCAGGCATGGGGAGGGGGGAGGCAAAAGGAGTTTGTTCTTGTTTTTGTTTGTTTGTTTGTTTGTTTTGTTTTTTTGGAGGGGAAACTGGGAAAGGAGAAATTTACATGTAAATAAAGAAAATACCTAATTTTAAAAAAAAAAGAGGAAAAAAAAAGAAGCTGTGTGGTAGAACAGTAGAATGCATAGGGTGTTTATCTAGCATGAGTGTAACTTAGTCTCTCTATGATGGTACAAAATAGGGGGTGAAGGAGGGGAAGAAGGAAGGAAAGAAAATATTCAAATGGAGTCAGAATCTAACTTTTCTACTCAAATGGCAAATAGACCACTGTGAGCTGACATAGCCAGTGAATTTTAAAGCCAAAAATAAAATTCACAAATATAGATCTTATCTGCCTAAGGAGCCATAAAATGCCTGAAAAAATTACTTGAATGTACAAACTGCCCAGAATAGAGTACACAGTCAGGAAGGCGTGGCCCTGTCATCATGTTTCTGTGGACTAAGTTCAGGTAACACAGGAAGATGTCTCTGTCAGGCTCTGTTTGGTTTTCTCCCAAATGCAGTGATGGGACATAGCAAGTGCTCAGTGTGTGTTCTTTAGATTGAAGTCCCAAAATGGAAAAAGGACAGAATTAAGCAAAAGAAAAACATTTGCAACGTGATAGGTTGGAAGAAAAGTAACCGAGATGCATTAAACTTCACAGAAATTCTAACATACTGAGGCACTTTGCCCTCATTTTTTTCTAACACTTCCTCACCACTGATGATTAGTATGCCTTTATTAATCTTCAGTTAAACATAGACATCCTAGAACATTTTCTCCAAAATTCTCAATGCTACTCACATGTACATTTTTTGCACATCTTTTGCCCAAGGTATCATTTTAAAGATGTTCATTTAGCCAACAGGTGTGGGAACTGGAGATAAGCACTCTCATTTGGTTATGTAAAAGACACCGAATGAGAAAAAAAAAGGCTAACTGGAAGGTGAACCTTGTGTTGTTTGATGTTCCCAGCAGTACTATTCATAGTTTTAATTCTATGACAGCAAAACTCATGCCTGTTTATTTCACTTCCCTATAACCTACACCAAAGGGACATGTCTGATACAAACTAGGTAAATGATATTTCTCACATGAATTGGAAAATTCAAG
>JADRCD010231190.1:0-21164 GCA_019843815.1 Montemys delectorum
TCAAATTCATTATTCTCCTGCCTCAGCCTCCTGTATACTAGGATTATATGCATATACCATTCCTTACTAGATGTTCTGGTTAATGACAGACCAAACATATGACAGCATATACCATGCACTGTTTCATTTAGGTTTATGTAACCATACTTTATAATGCTCACACAAAGACAAAATTGCCTAAAAACACCCTTCTTGGTATCTACATCTCTTTTATCTCTTTAAAAGATTTGTTTATTTTTATTTATGTGTATGAGTGTTTTGCTTGCATGTATATATAAGCATCATGTGTGTTCCTGGTGCTTGAGGAGGTCAGAAGTCCTCAGCTTCCTCTAGAACTAAAGTTCCCAACCACTGTAAGCCACCATGTGGGTGCTGGGAACTTGGACTCTCTGAAAGAACAGTAATCCTTAACCACCACACTATCTCTCCAGCCCCCAAATCCTATGTATTTCATATAGTTAACAGGAGCAACAAAGGGAGCTCTGGCTACTGTGTGGTCTAGAAATAGGACCACACAGTCACAGTGAACATCCCTAACACTCATACCGATGAAATCCTGCTTCCCACTCAAAGTAAGCAGCAGTTAGAGAAAAGATCAGTTCTAAGTCTAGGCCAGGAAATTTATAAAATACAGATATGGAACATCTTATAGTAACTGGTAAGAAATTCCAAGGACTGTGGCTACTGGGTTAACAGGATGTGTAAACCAACCAATATGAGTACAACCAAAGATTACAGTATCAGCAAAGTGGATACAAATATATCAAATGTTTAAATCTATGAACTCAAATTATATATACTTAAAAAACTATTTTATCTGTAGTTTCCAATTTTTCAAGTTATTTTTCTTGGATTTTTGATAGGTAATTTCTTCTTAAGGAGTTTTTGGTTTGGTTGGTTTTTGTTTCCTACCCACCAGCCTTTGTCTTCAGTGAAGGGAACTGAATCCAGGGCATTGGGCATGGTACTGAAGAACTCTACCAAGGATAAGAGCTAAGGTCCTGTCCTAGCTAATTTCATTTAAATATTTACAAGCTGTGTCTTCCCATGCTCTTTTTTTTTTTTTTTTTTGGTTTTTCGAGACAGAGTTTCTCTGTGTCACCCTGGCTGTCCTGGAACTCACTCTGTAGACCAGGTTGGCCTTGAACTCAGAAATCCACCTGCCTCTGTCTCCCAAGTGCTGGGATTAAAGGCATGCGCCACCACTGCCCAGCTCCATGCTCTTTAGTTAATATCTTATGGTAGCTTTCTTACTTGCTCTAGAACTGTACCTTAAGGTACAGTTTAAGGCCCTGCCTTAAACAAAAATCCAAAATGACAAAAAATTCACCTAGCCCAGAGGAGGAGCGCAGAGGCAGGTGGATCTTTGAGTTGGAGGCCAGCCTTGTCTATGATGAGTTCTAGGACAGCCAGGGCTACACAGGGAAACCCTGTCTTACAAAACCCAAACCAAATCAAACCAACCAAACAAGAAAGAAATAACAACAAAACCATAAAGAATCAAAAGGTGGTTCTTTTGAAAACATCTATAAGATCAACAAACCTATAACCAAATCAACCAAAGGAAGAGAGAGAAGATACAAATTAACAAAATTGGGTATGAGAATAGAAATCTTACAGCAGACACTGAGGGATCCAAACAATTTTAATGACTTTAAAAATTTATGTTCCAGTGCTGGAGAGATGGCTCAGCAGTTAAAAGCACTGACTGCTCTTTTGAAGGTCCTGAGTTCAAATCCCAGCAACCACATGGTGCCTCTCAACCATCTGTAATGAGATCTGATGCCTTCTTCTGGTGTGTCTGAAGACAGCTACAGTGTACTTATATATAATAAATAAATAAACCTTAAAGAAAAAATTTTAAACCAATATCCCTTATGTACAGAGAAAAATTCTCAATAAAATACTTATAAACTGATTCAAGAACACATCAAAAAGGTTATCCACCATGATCAAGTCAGTGTTATGTAAAGGCTGCAAAGATAGTTTAACAAGTATAAATCAATTAATGTAATCTAAAATATAAACAGACTGAAAAACAAAAACCATATGATATTTCATTAGATGCAGAAGAGATTTTTTTCAAAATTCAACATACTTTTATGTTTAAAGTCCTGGAGGGACTAGGGATAAAACCATATACCTGAACATAATGATTTACATCAAGCCCATAGTCAATGTCCTAAATGGAGAGAAACGCAAAGCATTTTCAGTAAAATCAGGAAAAAGTAAGGATGTGTCCTCTCTATATACTTGTTCAGTACAGTGATTGAAGTCTTAGCTAGAACAGTTAGACAACTGAAAGGGATCCAAGAGACTCATGCAGGAAAAGAAATCAAAATAGTCTTATTTGCAGATGATATTTTATACATAACAGATCCTAGGAAATCTACCAAGAGACTTGTACAGCTGATAAAAAACTTTCAACAAAGCAGCAGGATGCAGAATTAACACATAAAAACCAACAGCCTCCCAACATACAGATAGCAAACAGACTGAGAAAAATCAGGGAAATGATACCTTTAATAATAGCCTAAAAAAAAATCAAATGTCTTGGAAAACCTCTAATCAAGCAAGTGAAACACTTGTATGATAAGAAGAGCTTTATGACACTGAAGAAAGAAACTGAAGAGAGTGGAGAGATCTCCCTGCTCATGGACTGGTGAGACTAATACTGTGAAAATGAGCATCCCACCAAAAGTAACCTACAGAGTTAATGTAATCCCCATCAAAATTCCAACTTTCATATGAATTGGAAAAAACTCAATCTTTACCTTCATAAGGAAACACACACACACACATACACACACACACACACACACACACACACACACACACACACACACACGAGAGAGCTAAAACAATCCTGACAACAAACCTATTGCAGGTTATCACCATCCCAGATTCAAGTCGTGTTATAGGGCTATTATAATAAAAACAGCACAATGTTGGTATAAAAATGGCCATGTTGATCAATGGAATTGAATTGAAGACCTGGGAATAAATCCACTTTTATCTACAAACACCTGATTTTTTTATAAATGGCAAAAATGTACACACTGGAGAAAAGATTGCACCTTCAACAAATTCAGCTGGACGGGTGAATGCAGAAGAATAAAAATAAGTCCATATTTATCACCCTGCACAAAACTCTACTCCATGTGGGTCAAGACCCCAACATAAGGCCCAATACCTTGATTCTGACAAAAGAGGAAGGGAAATAATCCTAAACTTACTGGCACAGGAAAGGACTTTCTGAGCAGGACCCCAATAGCCGGCATTAAGACCAACAACTAATAAATGGGATCTCACGAAGCTAAAGAGCCTCTGTACAACAAAGGGCACCATCATTGAGCAAAGCAGTAATGTATAGAACGGGAAACCTTCATTACATACTCATCTGACAGAGGGTTAGGACCTACATTATTATCCAAAGAACTCAAAACCCCAGTAGTCAGCCGGGCGTGGTGGCGCACGCCTTTAGTCCCAGCACTTGGGAGGCAGAGGCAGGCAGTTTTCTGAGTTCAAGGCCAGCCTGGTCTACAGAGTGAGTTCCAGGACAGCCAGGGCTACACAGAGAAACCCTGTCTCGAAAAACCAAAACAAACAAACAAACCAACAAACAACCCAGTAGTCAGGATGGCCAAAACTAAGAACACAAATTAACAGATATGGGTGAGGATTCAGGGAAAGGGCCAAGAATTATTAATTGCTGGTGGGAATGCATATTGGTAAAGCCACTATTGTTATCAATGTGAACATTCCTCGAAAAGCTGAAAATTGATCATCTACAAAGATCCAGCTATACATCTCTTGGGCATATACCCAAAGGACTCTATACTTTACTACAGATATACTTGCTTATCAAAGTTTATTGCTGCTCTGCATAAAATAGCTAGAAATTAAAACAGACTAGATATCCATCAATTGGTAAACAGATAATGAATATATGGTATATTAACACAACAGAATATTATTCAGCTATTAAGAAAAACAAAATTGTGAAATTTGTAGGTAAATGAATATAGCTAAACATTCATCCTAAGTGAGAAAGACAAACTCTGCACGTCTTCTCTTACTTGTGGTTGAGAGCTTTTAAGCTTTAGATATATATATGTGTATTTCATTTAGAGTAACTAGAGAGGTTAGATAGCTGTAAATGACTGGGCAGAAGGTAGGGATCTCCCAAAGAAAGAGAAATAGAATATAATGTTATCAAAGGATTAAGGGGAAATTAGAACAGGAGGGTTAAATGGGCTGGGGGATGGGACAACAGAGCAAAGGAGGGAATATGCAGAGGAATAATACCAATGGCCTTTTGAAAAACCATATGGAAATTTACTACTGCAGAGGCTTTCTAAAATATATACATATATGAGAGCATTTAGATGAAGTTATTATATAATGAGGAGACAAGCCCCAACATATTATATGATAACAAGTAAAATCCCCAGTACCACGAATAAGTTACATCTTACTGAGTTTTGGTCAAAGGGATCCCATAGACACCACCTACAGCCCTCAAACATCACAGGTATTGGTTACTAGTTCCACAATCTGGAGGTACACAACTTACGTATGTCATCAAACCTGGAGAAACTGAGCTGGTGTTCAACTAGAAGCTTCAACCCTCCTGATTAGTATTCAGGATGCTAGAAAATACTCTACTGCTGGAGAGATGGCTCAGTCCAGAGGTCCTGAGTTCAGTTCCCAGAAACCACATGGTGGCTCACAACCATCTGTAATGGGATCCGATGCCCTCTTCTGGTGTGTCTGAACACAGCTACAGTGTACTCACATACATAAAATATAATAAATAATTCTTTTTTAAAAAAGTACCTATACACACTACCAGAAGAGACTGGTCATCATTAATCCCACCTAGCCACAAAACCCTCTGACCTACAACATGGCCTGCCATCCTACAACAACGGAGACAATCAAGACACTCTGGTGAAATTGTGCAAGATATACTGTGCAAAAGTAGCACAAATGTTTTGGAAGTAAGCAACCACTTTTTCTTTTTCTTTTTTTTTTTGGGCGGGGGGGGAGCTTTTCATGACAGGGTTTCTCTGTATAGCCTTGGCTGTCCATGAACTCACTCTGTAGACCAGGCTGGCCTTGAACTCAGAAATCCGCCTGCCACTGCCTCCCAAGTGCTGGGATTAAAGGCGTGCGCCACCACCGCCTGGTTTAAGCAACCACTTTTAAAAATCAGATTTAAGGCCCAACTATAAGATGGAACCCATACCTAATACTGCTGAAGTAGCCAAGAACTTGAGAATAAATAGGTTATGGGCTACTAATATTATTCTGCTAAATGAGTATAACAAAAATGATTCCTAGTCATGTATTGCTAACCTGTAGATCTGTGCATGACTCAACCCTCATCAGGGAAGTTTCCTCTTACAGTCAGAGGTGATTAACATAGAGATCTACAACTGGACAATGTGTAGAAAATGAGACACTTTGGAGTGTGGGAAGTCATTACCAAACTCCTCCCTCTAAGGATCAAGGATTTTTGCAGAAGAGGAGGGAAGAAGATACTAAGAGCTAGAGGGAGTAGACAACTCCAACACAACAGGACTAATACATACATGAACCTGACTGTGACAACACATACAAAACCCACATACCAAGTTCCAGCCAGGCAAACCCTAGCATGTGGAAGGGGAGACACACAGTCCTGCCCCAGCTATGAGTCAGTTTGTGACTGACACCTGTGGGGAGAGAGAAAATGAGTGTGCTCCAGTGGATGACACTGAGTACATCAACTACACGCCAGGGCAGGAGTGGTTGGCCAACACAAAATGGGACATCATGTTTTCTGTGTACTTTTAGTTATGTTATTTTTTTTGTCTTCTTAATTTTTCTGTTTGTTTTGATTTAGGAATTTTTTTTGAGGGAGAAAAAGAATATGAAGTTGGGTGCGTATGGAGGATCTAGGAGGAGCTGGGGGAGGAGAGGGAATATGATCATAATATATAGTATAAAAATTCTTTTAAGACAGCAAATAAAAAGTAAAGAGTAAATAATAATATATCTTATTACTATTAATCATCTATCAATTTCATTGTTCTTGGTTTCAGAGGACAAGCTCTTCACTTATTTGTGAGTTTTTCTTTCCATTTTATAATTCATTAATTTCTTTTTTAAAAAATATTTTTGGGCTGGCAAGATGGCTCAGCAGGTAAGAGCACTGACTGCTCTTCCAAAGGTCCTGAGTTCGGATCCCAGCAAACACATGGTGGCTCACAACCACCTGTAATGAGATCTGACGCCCTCTTCTGGTGCATCTGAAGACAGCTACAGTGAATTACAGTGGAGTGAGCGGGATGGCAGATGTCCTGAGTTCAATTCCTAGCAACTACACACATGATAGTTCACGGCCATCTGTACAGCCACAGTGTACTCATACACATAAAATCAATCAATAAATCTTTAAAAAATGTTTTCATTACTTTACTTTGTTTACAGATGTTTGTATGGGTTTAGTGTGCATGTGCATGTCTGGTTCCTGCAGAAACTGGAAGGGGCACCTGATCTCTGGGACTGGAGCTACCAGAAGGTTGTGAGCCACCATCAAGGCACTGAAAACTGAATCCAGGTTCTCTGGAAGAGTATCCAGTGCTCTTAATTTCCAAGCCATCCCTATGTTCCAATTCATCAATTTTTATTTTCATTTAAAAATTTTATTTAGGGGTTGGAGAGGTAGCTCGGAGGTTAAGAGCACTGACTGCTCTTCCAAAGGTCCTGAGTTCAAATCCCAGCAACTACATGGGGGCTCACAACCATCCAAAATGAGATCTGACACCCTCATCTGGAGTGTCTGAAGACAGCTACAGTGTACTTACATACAATAAATAAATCTTTTAAAAAATTTTTATTTAGTTGGTGTACTGGCTAGTTTTGTGTGTCAACTTGACACAGGCTGGAGTTATCACAGAGAAGTGAGCTTCAGTTGGGGAAATGCCTCCATGAGATCCAGCTGTGGGGCATTTTCTCAATTAGTGATCAAAGGAGTAGTGCCATCCCTGGGCTGGAAGTCTTGGGTTCTATAAGAGAGCAGGCTGAGCAAGCCAGGAGAAGCAAGCAAGCCAGCAAGGAACATCTCTCCATGGCCTCTGCATCAGCTCCTGCTTCCTGACCTGCTTGAGTTCCAGTCCTGACTTCCTCTGGTGATAAACAGCCATGTGGATGTAAGCTGAATAAACCCTTTCCTCCCCAACTTGCTTCTTGGTCATGATGTTTGTGCAGGAATAGAAACCCTGACTAAGACAGTTGGGTGCTGTGATTGGTGCATGGCTTTGATCCTAGCACTTGGGAAGCAGAGGTAGATGGATGAATTTCTGTTGAATTCAAGACCACCCAGAGGTGGTAGACGATTACACTTCTTTTTGAGATGCTTTCTTAAAAATAAATGGAATAACATTTAATTATTAATTATTCTGGCGTGGAGTGTGCAGGTGGAAGTCAGAGGACAATTTTCTTTGTGGGTTCATCCTCTCCTTCCCCACACTCTGGGATTATCACCAGCCTCAGCAAGGGCTGCTGCTGGCCGAAGTTTCTTGCTTTTTAATCAGCTCTTTCTTCCCTAGTAGTTCATTTGATATTTATTTTCATTTGAAAATTTCTTCTAAGCAATGTTCTAACTATTTCAGTTATTAATAAATAGATGTTCATGACTTTGCTTCTTGGTTTCCTGATTTCAGATCTATCTTTATAAAAAACTAAAAGAAAATTTAAAATTTAGTAAGTTGTTTTTAAAAATTATTATTACTTTTCAGTTCTAGAGTTTACCCGTTAGCTACTGTAAACAACCTAATACTCATTTTCCTCAGTATCTATTAACCCCTAACCATGTCCAATAACAAAATGAGTTACATTATTGTGAAAAATATATCTGACCTTCTTCCCAGTTCCAAGACATACAGCTCCTAACACACGAATGTCTTCTATATACTTTATTCCTAAGTGCCTTTCTTTCCAGCGATTTGGGTACCTAAATCTATGTTTAAAATCTCATAATTAAATTTCCATTTTGCATCATGAAAAAGGAAGAAAGGAAGGAAGGAAGGAAGGAAGGGGGGAGGAAGGAAGGAAGGAAGGAAGCTGGGAAGTGGTGGTGCATGCCTTTAATCCCAGCACTTGGAAGGCAGAGAGAGACAATGGGATTTCTGAGTTCGAGGCCAGCCTGGTCTACAGAATGAGTTCCAGGACTGCCAGGGCTATACAGAGAAACCCTGTCTTGCAAAAACAAAAACAGGGCTGGCGAGATGGCTCAGCGGGTAAGAGCGCTGACTGCTCTTCCAAAGGTCCTGAGTTCGGATCCCAGCAAACACATGGTGGCTCACAACCACCCCTAATAAGATCTGATGCCCTTCTCTGGTGGTCTGAAGACAGCTACAGTGAATTACACTGGAGCAAGCGGGTTTGGAGCAAGCCGGGTTGGCAGAGGTCCTGAGTTCAATTCCCAGCAGCCACACACACGATGACTCACAGCCATCTGTTACAGCTACAGTGTACTCATACACATAAAATAAATAAAATAAATCTCTAAAAAAAAGAAAAAACAAAAACAAGAAAGAAAGAAAAAAAGACAAAAAGAAAAGATTAGGGGCTGGAGAAATTGCTAAGCGGTTAAACTTTTCTTTCAGAGGACCAGAGTTCGATTCTCAGAACCCATATAACGGTAACTGCCTCAGAAACATTCACCTTACTGTTTTACAATATAACATTCTGGAGTCATACTTTGGGGCGGGGCAGAGGGGCTATAAGTGATGCTTTATTGTTCTTTTGGGGTTTTTTTGCTTTGTTTTTCTTTTGTTATTGTTTTTAGTTTTTGTAATAAAAAAAGTCTGAACCAGCCTGAATCTTACTTTTTTTTATCTGTTCATGGCTGCCAGAGCACTTCCTGCTTTTTCTTTGTGTCTGACAAAGAGGGGAGGGGCTGTCTCAGTACTGACCACTCTGGAGAAAGTTTCTCTGGGACGTGAAATTTATTTCCTCTTCCTCCTCTTCCACCTTTTCCTCTGCCTCTTCTTCTTTCTCATCCTTTTTTTTTTTTTTTTTGAGAAAGGGTATCACTATGTAGTCCTAGATGGCCTGGAATTCACTCTGAGACCAAGCTGGCCTCAAACTCACAGAGATCTGCCTGCCTCTGCCTTCCAAGTACTAGGAGTTTTAAAGGCAAACATCACCATGCCCAATTACTTTTTTCAATATATAGACTCAACTTTCTGCTATTCTAAAGAAAAACAATTAACATTCTTCATCAGGGAAATGAAAATCAAAGTGACTCTGAAATTCCACCTTACACCCATCGGAATGGCTAAGGTCAAAAACTCAGGGGACAGCAGATGCTGTCGAGGATGTGGGGAAAGAGGAACACTTCTCCATTGCTGGTGGGATTGCAAACTGGTACAACCACTTTGGAAATCAATTTGGCAGCTCTCGGAAAATTGGGAATAGTTCTACCTTAAGACTCAGCTATACAATTCCTAGGCATATACCCCAAAGATATTCTACCATCCCACAAGGACACTTGTTCAACTATGTTCATAGAAGCTTTACTTGTGATAGCCAGAAACTGGAAACAATCTAGATGTGGTTTGTTCACACAATGGAATACTATTCAACCATTAAAAACAAGGACACCATAAATTTCACAGGCAAATGTATAGAACTAGAAAATATCATCCTGAGTGAGGTAACTCAGACCCGAAAGGACATGCATGGTATGTACTCACTTATAAGTAGGTATTAGCCATAAAGTACAGGATAACCACACTACAATCAACAGAACCAAAGAAACTAAGTAAAAAGGAGGGTCCAAGGGAGGATGCTTGAATCACACTCAGAAGGGAAAATAAAATAAAATAGATATCAGAGATGGAGGAAGGGAGGTGTCTTAGTCAGGGTTTCTATTCCTGCACAAACATCATGACCAAAAAGCAAGTTGGGGAGGAAAGAGTTTATTCAGCTTACTTCCACATGGCTGTTGATCACCAGAGGAAGTCAGGACTAGAACTCAAGCAGGTCAGGAAGCAGGAGCTGATGCAGAGGCCATGGAGAGATGTTTCTTATTGGCTTGCTTCTCCTGGCTTGCTCAGCCTGCTCTCTTATAGAACCCAAGACTTCCAGCCCAGGGATGGCACCACCCACGAGGGGCCCTAACCCCTTGATCACTAATTGAGAAAATGCCCCACAGCTGAATCTCATGGAGGCATTTCCCCAACTGAAACTCCCTTCTCTGTGATAACTGCAGCCTGTGTCAAGTTGACACACAAAACCAGCCAGTACAGGAGGGAACTGGGTAGTAGAGGGGATGGGGAAGGGAACAGGGTGAGGAGATGATCAGATGTGGGGAGAGCAGGGGAAAGAGAATGGAAATCGGTGAAGGGGAGGGGCAATCTTTAGGATGTGCCAGAGACCTGGGATGAGGGGAGGCTCCAGGGGGTCTATGAAGGTGACTATAGTTGAGACTCCTAGCAGTCAGGGATATGGATCCTGAAGTGGCCACCTCCTGTAGCCAGGCAGGACTCCTGGTGGAGGGATAAGAACAGCAATCCACCCACAAAACCTTCAACCCAAAATGTGTCATACCTACAAGATGTGCAGGGACAAAGAAGGAGTAGAGACTGAAGGAATGGCTAACCAATGAGTGCCCCAACTTGAGACCCATCCCACGAGCAAGAACCAATCCCTCACACTGTTAATGATACTCTGTTATGCTTACAAACATAAGACTAGCATAACTGTCCTCTGCAAGGCTCCACCCAGCAAACAATGGAGATGCAGAGACCCACAGCCAAACATCAGATGCTCTGGGAGTCTAATGGAAGAGTTGGGGGAAGGATTAAGGAATCCAAAGAGGACAGGGACTCCATGGGAAGTCCAACAGAGTCAACTAACCTGACCCTTGGGGGCTCCCAGAGATTAAACCACCAACCAAAGAGCATACAAGGGCTGGGCCTAGGCACCCTGCACATAAGTATCAGATCAGCAGCTTGGTCTTCATGTGGGTCCCCCAACAACAGGAGTTGGGGTTGTCCCTGAACCTGTTGCCTGCCTGCCTGCCTGTGGATTCCATTCTCTTAACTGGACTGCCTTGTCTGGCCTCAGTGGGAGAGGAAGAGGGTAGTAGGGGATATGATACCTAGAGGAGGGCTCCCCCTTCTCAAAGAAGAAAGGGAAAGGAATGGTAGGATCTGCATGGGGGGATGCTGGGAAGAGAGGGGGGGCTGATGTTGGAATGTAAAGTGAATAAATTTAATAGAAAACATTTATTTTCCTTTTTTCTTATCCTTTTACTTTTATTTCCTTCTGCCCAAAGGGAATAGAAACAGTGCTGATAGTAGTATGAAACTAAACTGTGGCCACTAAACTTATTCCTCACTTAAACACACAAGAGTTCTCTATAAAGAAATGGCTGGGTAGAGGTGAGAAGCAGCAAAAAGTCCAGATGATCATGTACTCTCTGGCAATGTTAGAAAGTGGGGAGGGGGAGGGGGAGATATGCAGAGGAGGAGACAGACTCTAATTGTCTTTGTGCAACCTCCAAGTCAATCTTAGGGACTCTTTCTTTTGTTTTTTAAATTACTGTTCTAGATATATAATATAAATGACAATAGACATAATCTACTCTACCCTATTCTAAATGGTTAGTACAAAGTATAAGTGGCACATCTCAGAGAATTCTGATAATCTATGACCATTTATTTATTTATTTATTTATTTATTTAATAGGTTAGAGGACTTTTGTGAGATTGGTTCTCTCTGTGGATGTCAGGGAGCAAACACAGGTCCTCAGGCTTGGCAACAAGTGGTCCTACTGCTGAGTCATTTCACTGGTTCCATAACAAGATTCTGTTTGTTGTCTTTGTTTATTTCTTTTGAGGCAGGGTCTCAATGTGTAGTCAGGTCTGGTCTGGAATTCATTATTTAGCTGGGGCTGGCCTTGAACTCATAGAGCTCCAGCAGCCTTGTGCTTCCAGAGTGCTGGGAGAAAAAGATGCACTACCACACCCAGATGAATGATTAAGGACTCAAGAGTTGGGAAATTACATTCTAGGGTGGGACACATTTTTGTAAACAAGACACACCCAATTTAAGGACTATCTAGAATACCTTTTGTGCTACAAAGATATTGCTGAGCACTTGCAAGAACCTAGGCAGGATGTTAAAACATTCCTATCTAGGCAATAGAACAAGTTTGCTACCCCTGTTCCAAACTTTGACCTCTTTAAGCAATTTGTCATCTTAATCTTTCATGCTACAAGATAACTTCTGCATTGTGTTTACTAAAGTCCAGTATAATACTCCTCCCCCTGAGGAAAAACAATAACCAAAATGTCTTGAGGTGAAGCAGCTGCCTCAGCAGGTTTTCCTCATGGAAAAGCCTCAATTCTCCCAGGTTTTCTCTTTCAAAAGAGTCCAGAACAATCTAGAAAGAGATGTTCCACTCTTTGATTAAAGCAAACTTAAAGATGTACCTTGCATTTCTTCCAATTAAATACCTTTGGTGGATAATTAGCTAGGATAATTGACCATAATTATGTTAAATACACTTTGGTTTCTTACTTCTGAAAGCATATTCTCCAGAGACACAGGATCCATCCTGCTGTAGACATTCCATAGACTCAAACTCACATCCTGCAACTGCAACAAAGAGCAAAACATTGAAATCATTAAATCAATCAAGAAGGTGGTCAATTACTTCTTGTCTTCTGATACTCAAAAATTACTATCTTGGTATAAATAGTGTTACTAGAATAAAAAACTGAAACTTTATTATATTACTTTAAAATTATTAATTTTGCTAACTATATTTATTATTAAACTCAGGTTTTATTAATCTATTAGAATAAACCACAATTTTATTAATCTTATTTGACCTTATACAAATTAATAAATGCTTTCTCATTAAAGAAAATTATTTCCAGAATCTTCCATATATCATCTGATTACATTCAATGATGGCATATACACAATTACACATACATATACACACTATGGGGTTTTTTGTAATTTTAATTAAAATAATACATGCTCATAATTTTTTTTAAAATGTCAAACAATATAAAAGGCTTACAATAAAAAACTCGAATCTTCTACTTTAAACTTTTGGAAAGTACATTAGTCTCATTCAAAAACTACTTAGAGCTTTTTTTCCTTTTTGTTTGCTATTTATGTCTAGATTTATGTTATTTATATAGAGATGTCTACTTATTTCTTATCAATTTATAAGTATTAACTTATGCAAGGATTCAGATCTCTATCATCACCCCCACTTTTTCTCTATACACATTAGCTGTTTATAAAATCAAAATCATACAAATATTATCTCCCCAAGTTAAAGTACACTTCCTAACGCTCCCTCCCCAGTCTTGTGTACTAACTGTTCCATTTTTTTTGTCACTTTGCTTTTATTTATTTGCTATTTATTTATTATTTATTTATTTGAGACAGGGTCTGTTTCACTACAGGAGCTTTTGCTGGCCTAGAGCTTCCTGTACACTTGGCTGCCTTGAACTCATACATTCTGAGTACTGGGATTAGCAATTAAACCCTGAACTTGAACAGTCCCACCCAGTCATCTGACTCCAGGGTTGCAGCAGTGCCACCACTGTTCTGTCCTCCCTGTGCAGATGCTCGGTGCAGTGCAATGCCTGCAGCACTCTGAGCCTCTCTGCACCACGGTTCTTTTGCACTTCCCCCTCCTAAAGCCAACATTATCAAATGTTCAGAGCAGAAGATGACAAAATCACCGCTGAGATCCACATAACCCATCCAGCTTTCCTCAGCCTACTAACTTTCCTATGTGAAGAAAAGCTTCTTTAAGAGCTTGCGGATCTATCTTTGCATCCTAGGGACTGTGAGCTTTGATACTCTGACGAATTTTATCTTGTTTTATTTTGTTTTTCAAGATAAGGTCTCTCTATGCAGCCCATGTTAAGGAAAGCGTGCTGTTACCAATTGAATATGATGAACACATTCTGGAGAGTGGCAAAAACTTCAGGAGGTAAGTTCTACAAGGAAGGAAGGAAGTCACTGTGTACATACTTTTGAAAGTTACACCTTGTTTCCAGACCCTTCCTCTCTCTGCTTCTGTGAGCCATGAGATCACCAACCATTGCCACACTCATTGCCAGGATGTTCTCACCATGGGCCAAAGAGTCTGGATTGAAATCTATGGAAACCCAGGCCCAAGAAATCTTTCCTCCCTCAGTTGTTTCTATCAATCAGGAATTTTGTCCCAGTGATGAAAAGTCTGACCACCACACCTGCAAGCCTCCTGCTGCCTCTGACTCCCAACTCTGGGATTACAGACATGGCCCACCTTACAATCTGCTAAATCTTTCTCTTGTGTTTTGTTGTTGCTGTTGTTGTTTTTGAGACAGGGCCTCATGTAACTCAGACTGGCTTGGAACTCTACACAGCCAAAGATAACCCTGAATTTCTGAACCACCATCTCCTTAATGCCTCCACACCCAGTTCTATGCTTGTGCATGCTGGGCAAGCACTCAACTAACTTAAGTTACACCTCCAGTCTTGGATCTTTTCCTTAAGCATCATTTCACCTTTCAGCTGAGGAGCTTATGTTTGTCTGTATGCAAGTAAACCAGTGTTCACTGTTTCCTCTCAGTTTTATTTAGTGTTTGCTGTTCTGACCCTTTGCTTAGGGAGCTGGTCACACTAAGTTTTACATTGCCTGGTCAGTTTCAGCACTTTAGCAGTAAGAAGGAAGCTAGAGCCAAGGGAGCGCAACCAGAAGAACTTTCTTCTGTTGCTTCAAGGAAAGAAAAGTTCTCTCTAACCACTTAGGCTGACTCAGTTTAGCTCAGCCTAAGTGGCGGCTATGTGGGCCTAGCTTCCTCTCATGCTGGCACTTAGTGTATGGGGACACATACAGTGACCTTCTGGGGTAGGTACTGACTTTTGTTTCTCTTACAGAGGAGTCAAACAAAATTTCCTAAAGACACAGAAGTAGTGAGTAAAGTGACAGGCTGAAAAGATATCCCTTTCCTGAGGTAACTGATAACTTTCTTTGGGGTATGGCCATATGCTAAATTAAACTGTAAGTAGCTGAAGCTCTCCTCCCAGTATGTAAAGAGATATGAGCCAGTCATACATCAGAGTTGAGGAAGACATTGGGAGATAAGATCTACAGAACAAACTGGTCCACACATTAAGTAACCTGAGAAAGGCAACAGAAAAGAAAACTATGATGGAGGATGGAGGGAGGTGAAGGGATAATGAGATGGAGGCAAAGGAGGAAAATAGTAAAAGTTATTAGTCACATGCTAGGCATGGTGGCACTTGTCTGTAATTGAAAGGCAGGAGGAGGAGGATCCTGAATGAGGGTGGCCTAGGTTACAAAGTGAGACACTGTCTCAAAACACACACACACACACACACACACACACACACACACACACACACGAGAGATAGATAGGATCTTGCTATGGAACTCAACCAGGCATGGAACTAGTGATCTTCCTGCCTCAATATGCCTGGGATTACAGGCATACACCATGCTTAGCTAAGACAGGGATCTTAAAGATCTATAGTCTCATGATATTTGCTACTTCCTCCACAATAAAAGTTTATATTCCTTCAAAGGTTTTAGAGCGAGGGGATGTCTTCACAGCTAGTCACTTACTCACTAGCTCTATGTCTTTGGGAATATTTGTTTGACCTCTCTGTAAGAGAAACTAAAAATGGACTTGCGAGATGGCTCAGCGGGTAAGAGCACTGACTGCTCTTCTGAAGGTCCTGAGTTCGGATCCCAGCAACCACATGGTGGCTCACAACCACCTGTAATGAGATCTGACGCCCTCTTCTGGTGCGTCTGAAACGAGTGGGGCTGGAGTGAGCGGGGCCAGCAGAGGTCCTGAGTTCAATTCCCAGGCACACACATGATAGCTCAAGGCCATCTATCTGTACAGCTACAGTCAACTCATACACATAAAAAATAAAATTAAATAAATCTTTAAAAAAAAAAGAAACAAAAAGCTACCTACCCCAGAGGGTTACTGTACCAATTAAATCACGTGTGTGTATGTGTGTATGTGTGTGTGTATGTGCGTATGTGCGTATGTGTGTATGTGTGTGTGTATGTGCATATGTGTGTGTGTATGTGTGTGTATGTGCGTGTGTATGTGCGTGTATGTGTGTGTATGTGTGTGTGTATGTGCGTATGTGTGTGTGTGTGTATGTGTGTGTATGTGTGTGTGTATGTGTGTGTTTGTGTGTGTGTATGTGTATGTGTGTATGTGTGTGTGTGTGTGAGAGATGTATAGAAGAAGGCACTCTACATACACATAGTTCAATTAAGAAAGAACAAATATAACCATTTTGTAAAATGGTTTCCTTCCTGTCCTTCCTGCGGTGGTCTGATTCCCTCAACTTCCTTGGGAATTACTGTACATTTCAAGGGAAACTCCCAAAGCCAGATTTTCACACGGTAACTATAGCAATCTTATCTGACAGAAAGGTAAAATCCTGAGAGCCGTAGAGAGTGTGGTGACTGCTAGGCAAGTCCTGTGTACTTCCTCAGGATGCTAGTCCTCTGACTTGCTTCTAAAGGTACAATAGGCTGTCCTCATTTCTAGCATGACAATGCTTTGCCTGCCTGGGTTTTTGTTGGGTCGGGTCACACCAGATAGAAACAAATGGATGTCTTAACATACCAGAACATCTTCCCTAACCTGTACTGAGGACTCATTTTCCAGATTCCCTCTCACCCATTAACCTCTCAAAAGAGGTCATCTCCAAATGCAAGAAATACAGAACACTGTGCACACTCCATCTCTTTCAAAGCCAGGCATAATGACACACATCCTTAATCCCAGCACACTTAGGAAGCAGAGGCAGATGATCTCTGGAACCATTATTGTAAAATGGTTTCCTTCCTGTCCTTCCAGGCCAGCTGGTCCACACAGTGAGATCCTGGGTTGGTTTGTTTAATGTACTTTCACTTTGTGACAAGATCCAAACATACTAGTCATCACACATACCTCATATTTCATGGTAAAAAATCCATCTCCTCCAATGCCTTCAAGTGCAAAGGCCTGTACAATTGGCCACTTCTCTACCACAAACATATCAAATATCTGTAAGTGACCTGGAAGAATCACACACCAATACATATCAGATACTATCCCGGACAGTCGAACCCAATCTCATGTGGTTAGACAGAAATCATTTCTTACAAATTTACCAAGACAATAAGAGGGTTAGATATTGAAACTAAAAATATAAAATTCAAGAAAAATTTAAATCACAAGCAAATATTTATTATAAATTCACATTTCTCTATAGCACATTTATATTTTGTTTTTTTTTAAAGTAAATAGTACTCTACTACAATTGATTTGTACCACTTAGTGAGTATGTTTATCAACAGACCAAAAGTTGGCTCTTCTATCTAAAGAAACAGCCAATCAGCTTCCTCAAGGGAAAACTACCAAACCAAAATGTTTCTTTTCTGGCCAGGTGTAATGGCACTTGCCTTTGATAGCAGCACCCGGGAGACAAAGGCAGGTGGCTCTCTGGAGTTTGAGGGCAGCCTGGTCTACATGGCCAGGGGCAGCTACACCCCTATATCCTGTATTAAAACAAAACAAAAATAAGTGTTCTTTTTGTAACAATATTTTCAATATTCAGGGGTTTTTTCTTCCTACAATATTAGCACTGATAAACTTGTTGATTCCCCCCTGTATTCTACATTGAATTTCCCTGTAAATCAGTGGTTCTCAATCTTCCTAATGTTGCAACCCTTTTTTAGATATTTGGCAGTTCATCATATTATAGTGTCCTCTAACCATAAACTTATTTTGTTGCTACTTCATACCTGTAATTTTGCTACCGTTATGAATAGTAATCTAAATATCTGAAATACAGGAGATACGATATGCAACCTCCAAAGGGGTCACAACCCATAGGCTGAGAACTGCTACTGTAAACTTTTTTTTCTTGCCTGCTTGTTTGTTTGAGACAGGGTCTTTATGTAGCCTTGGCTGGCCTGGAACTCACTATGTAGACCATAATTGGCTTCACCCTTATACAGAGCTGTCCACTTCTGCCTCCCAAATGCTGAATGGGATGAAAGGTGTATGCTACCATCTTGGAAAAAGATTTTTTTTTATTTCAATTATGTATATGTGTGTGTGAGGGCACCCATGGAGTCAGATCCCCTGGAACTGGAGTCACAAGTAGTTGTGAGATGCCTGGTATGGCTGCTGAGAACCAAACTCAGGTCCTCTGAAAGACCAACCAGTACATGCCTTTAGCCATCTCTCTAGCCCCATAAGCCTATTTTTTTAATAGCTATTAAAATGATAATTTTCTATTATAAGTCACATCATATCTATAAGTAATACAGACTAGATGTTAGTTGTGCCAAATCCCTCATCAGTTCTCCTTCAGCAAAGACAGTTTGGTATGTTATTGTGGTAACTTCATAGTTATGAATAAGGAGCTTATATAAGAGAGTTCCTAAATTTCACTCTGTTTCATCCTTTTCCTCAGAGAGAATGGGTCAATGGTTCCCAGCCAAATATCTACCAGGAAAGAGGAACATTCAATCCTCATACCATCCAAGCAAGCAATGTTCTGTTTTTTAAAACATTTTATTTATTTATTTATTTATTTATTCATTTATTTATTGTGTATACAGTGTTCTGCCTGCACGTATGCCTGCAACCAATAGAGGGCATCAGATCCCATTATAGATGGTTGTGAGCCACCATGTGGTTGCTGGAATTGAACTCAGGACCTCTGGAAGAGCAGCCAGCACTCTTAATCTCTGAACCACCTCTCCAGCCCTCAAGCAAGGTTCTTAAATGGCTTGCTTTCAGACACTCACCTTGGGAGCTATAAGGAATACCAATTCTACTACAGTCTCGAACCATGTCCACAAAGCTGGAAATCTTAAATTCTTCTGCTGCTTCCTCATCTTCATACTAAGGGAAATTAAAAGAAAAATGGACTCTAATGAGATACATCATTTAAAGTTCACATTATCTATGTATATTCTTAGGGACTATATCTCCCCGTCCCCTGAACACACACACAGGGTCTCTCTGTGTAACAGCCGAGGTTGTCCTAGAACTTGCTCTATAGACCAGGCTGGCCTCAAACTCATAGAGATCCACCTGCCTCTGCTTCCCAAGTGCTGGGATTAAAGGCATGAGCCACCACTACCAGCCTCAGGGACTGTCTTAAATGTCATTTATAAAGAAGAACTATTCCCAACTAGGGAAGGGTGACTTCCTAAAGCCATATTATTTGTTGGTCAAAAATAGTCTCCAATTCTGTATCTCATAAACAAAAATTAACTCAAAATGGACTGAGACTTAAATGGAAGAGATAAAACCTATTCCTCCAAGTGTCCCCAATAATCACATGGAAAGAAACGTTCTTAATCAATACTGGGTAGAAACTGCCATGACATTCATTACAGGCAGAAAAATCTCAACTTGCTTTCTAGTCATATCCTTCAAAAGGACCCAAAGGGAAATAGAAATAGAAATCGACACCAAGAAACCCAGACATAAATGTCACAAAGTTTAGAACAATGTTAACCTTTGCAGGCATGTCAGGTCTTTTGACACTGTAACCCAACTCTGTCTATCTATAACGTTTAGACTCACTCAAAAAATTGCCTAATCAACTTACACATTAAACAGAATAAGCTGGGCAGTGGTGGCGCACGCCTTTAATCTTAGTACTTGGGAGGCAGAGGCAGGCAGATTTCTGAGTTCGAGGCCAGCCTGGTCTACAGAGTGAGTTCCAGGACAGCCAGGGCTACACAGAGAAACCCTGTCTTGAAAAACCAAACCAAACCAAACCAAAGCAAAACAAAACAAAAAAACCAAACCCAGAATAATATCCTACAAAGCTGGTGGAATGACCCTTTAATTCTAGCACTTGGGAGGCAGAAGTAGGCAGATGTCTGAATTGCAGGCCAGTCAAGGCTACACAGTGAGACCCTGTCTCAAACAAAATAAATAAATAAAAATAAAAGATACAGTAAGATTCCATATCTATTTAAATAACCCTACAAGCTTGTGTTGAGGCTGCAGGCTGGGAAGCCTGTAAGGGCAGTCTGTGAGCAGTCATCCTGGAGACAGACCACCACGGAGCAGGAGAGGCAGGACAGCAGGGTAGGCTCAGAAACCAGTGAAAGCCAACAACCAAAAGCCTCACGTTGGAAAGCTTTCGGCTGGAACTCACTTCCGTGTAAGTGTACTCAGATACCACACCGGAGCTGTAGCTTTTAAAGGGGCTTCTGTTCCCAACAAACACTTTCCTGAAAGAAGCATGCTTGTTGTCTCCTCACCTCGTTTTCCGTCATGCAATGGAAATGCAGGTTTCTCCAATGCGCCACGTAAGGCAAAAGATAGCGGTAGTTGACGGGATTACAGTACAGATGGACACTATCTGATTTAATCAATAAAATCACATCTGCAGGAAGGAAAAAAAGCAAAAAATTGTCAGAGCCTTTTCCTTCAGTTTCTGCTCAGAAAATTAGTAACTCCACTTTACGACAAGACTGTAGTTAAGCAATTCAGAGTTTGCATGGCCAGGCCCTAGGTTCATTTCTAGTACAACAAACAAACAAACAAAACTCCAAAAGCAAAACATACAGCTATTTCAGAAACAATGTAACAAAAGTCTAAATGGGTAATTATTTAATCAAGCAGTAGTCAGGTATGGACAGTATTCTATTTTCTATTGCCTCTGCAATGCTCCCCCTATGGTGACCTTCTAAATATGACAGTGTAAGCCCAAAATAAGTCAAAAGAGCAGAGTTCATTCCTGAAACAGTGTACTGCAAAGTTCAACAGTCAGAGTTGTGGTACCAGTCTTGGCCATGTCACCCATTTACTGACTAACTGATAACACACTGGCTGCACTCCTGAAGATGAAGCCTAGACTCATACATGCTCAGCAAGCAATCTGTCACCCTCAGCCAACTCCATTTTTTTTAAGACAAGGTCTCATTAAGTTGGCTCAACTGGCCTTGAACTCAATATATAGCTCAAGGAGGTATTGAACTTGCAATCCTCCTGCCTCAGCCTCCCAATCAGTTATGATCTCAGGGCTGTGCCTCTAGGACTGACTGACTGACTGACTGACTGACTGACTGTCTGTCT
>JADRCD010231191.1:0-10991 GCA_019843815.1 Montemys delectorum
TAACTCCAGTCAGAGGATCTAATAATGCCCTCTTATGGCTTCTGTAAGCACCAGGCACACACATGGTACACAGACATATATGTGGACAAAAACCGTACATATGAAATAAAATAACATTTTAACACAATACAATCCAAGAATATTAATTTGACACATGCTGAAGTATGGTGGTAGACAAATATTAAAATTCTTTATTTTCCGTAATTAAACCACGTTTTACCAAGAGCAAACTGTGTGGCAAAAAGCACTGCGGTTGGTCCTATACACAGTCTCAAAGCTGCGCCGAGGGGCATCGGGCAGTGCTCATTGGCATTGTGTGAGGTGAGAGCATGCGCAGTTCTAACCGCATGCACGGCTCTAAGAGAGGCTGCAGCGGAGTCTGGACCTGTAACACCAGCAAGCACAATCGGAACCCCCTCAGCTCTATTATATGATTGACTTTGAGTTAACTTTTGGCCCCTGCATTCAGGAACCTTTCAGCTGCCAAATTTTTCACACCCCCTACATTCGGTGCAGGGCCTATAAACCAAAACTTAAGATTTGGGAGTTTTTTGGGGGCAGGGAAGGTTAAGTGGGAGTCTTTGCTGTTCAGAATGCCTGGGTGCAGTTAGATGAGATGCATCACTGAATGACCTCCTAGTGTCTGCCATCCTCCCTTCAGGGCCAGGGTTGTAGGAACAGCCCCAAGGGGCGGGCTGTCTCTCAGGTCCTCCTCTGAGTGGCTCACTACTCACAGGATCAGCACGGAAGAGAGTCCTGCAGCTGGGGTCTCTGTTCTTGTACTGCGACCTCGGATGACTTTGCCTCCAGAAACTATTTTAAGAGGATTGCCTGTTAAAACCCCGTGGAATGAGCTTGCTTCCGAGCAGATTTAGCGGGGAGATGCTGATCAGTGGAGGGAGAAAGCAGCAAGTGTCATTCACAAAGCACAGAAGAGAGGGAGGCATAAAACTCGGGAACACGTTGGTACAAAGACAGCATGCCGTAGAGGCGATGCTGTCCTTGGTGGAGTGATATTCTCTGGGCACTCTTCCCCGAGGAGGGGACGGGGCAGAGTAGTCCTACAAGTAAGTCTATACAGGTGGTTGCATGCTGAAGGGCACAAAATGAAACAGACAGAGAGACTTCACACAGAGAAGCCAGGATCATTCCCTGAGCTTCACAGTAAAGGTTCTAATCAATGAGAGAGCCGTGGGCCCTGGGCCCTTTGTGGATAGCATATCGTCTCTGTGGTCCTCCTACGTGACATAACTGGAAGAAGCCACCTCACAGTGCTCTACTGGGTGCTACTCTCTCAGGTCAGAGCCCCACACGACCCATGTGGCTACCAACACCGGGGAACTTGCAGGTGGGCAAACGGTTTAGTGGAAACACGTAGGAGTCTGAGGGACTGAGCTCAGATCTACATGTAGCACTCATATAAAAAGCCAGGCCAGGCAGCCCTCATCTAGAAGCCCAGAACAGGGAGGCAGACATAGGAGGAGGCTTAGGGGTCACCTCCTGTTAGCCTAGTCAATTGGTGAGCAATGGGTTCACTAAGAGTCCCTACCTTAGAAACCAGGGCAGAGAATCATGAAGGAAGATACCCAGTGTTGACCTCTGGCCTCTACAGGCACAAGCATGTCCACAGGAAGGCACACACATGTCCACATGCAGTCACATGCCCCAAAACAAAACCAAGGAACTTGCCAGAAACTGCCTCAATTAAGAAGACACTAAGAGCCGGGCGGTGGTGGTGGAGCACGCCTTTAATCCCAGCACTTGGGAGGCAGAGGCAGGCGGATTTCTGAGTTTGAGGCCAGCCTGGTCTACAGAGTGAGTTCCAGGACAGCCTGGGTTATACAGAGAAACCCTGTCTCAACCCCCCCCCCCCCCCCCCACAAAAAAAGAAGACACTAAGGAAAAATGTCTATAAAGTCAGATACAGGAAAGGGACCACAGATCAGCACTAAGGATGTCTGTTCCAGTTAATAGGGGTGTGAGGATGTTGGCCCTTCTATTGTGATAGGCTGTTCATAAGAGGCTTATGGGAGGGGAAGTGGTATAGGGATGTAGGGGACCCGTCTGTTCTATCTGCATGGCTTTTCTGTAAATCTGGAGGATTTTCCCAGTAAATGTGCCCCTGGTCATTATTTTGGAGCTGAGGTGGAGCATACTTCTGCCACCCTGGCGTTTGGGAGGTTGAAGCTCACATTCCCGTCAGTCCGAGTTACATAGTGAAAGCCCTGTCATGCAGAAAAAAACCAAACGGACACGAATGGAAAATAAATACCTTAGTTTTTTTTTTTTTTTTTTTTTTTGAAAGTCAACAAACTTGGAAAACACAAAGGATGGGTTTTAGAGAGAGTGTGGCAAAGCTCCATGTCTGGGAATATCTGGGAGGGAAGAGGGGCTGAGTCCCACTTGCACTAGCTGTGTGGTGACCATGGCCCTGGGTCTGTGATGGTCACACTCCTCATGTAAAAAGTTGGGGACATAAAAACCCCTACTCGTATTGGTCTTGATAAAGTGAGGCGCCAATGCTCTCTGGGACGATCCCTTGTCACTGGATTATTTTGGCAGAGGGAAGGGAAGATCTTGGAAGGTGAGATCCAAGGACCAAGCCTTGGAGAATGGAGGGATTTGGTTGGGGTAGGAGTCAGGGCCAGCTTCCCCCAAAGCAGGACAACTCACTCCTCCTGTGCCCTCAATTCCTCCAAGGTGGTGGTAAGGATCTGGGAAGAGGCAGGAGATGGGGATCTCAAGGTCAAGCTCCTGGCTTCCCACCTAGCCTTGGCCTTGGCTGGCTGTCTGTCTGCCAGGGTCTCTGAGCTAAATCCCAGATAATTCCTCCCGATGAGCACCTGTGTCCATAAGCAAATGAACTGACAGGTGGTGGCCCGGATCAAATATGACCTGCTCAGCGGGACATTTGCTTACCAGTCAGAGACAGTGCATCCTGCCACTGTGGCTGGTGCTGGCTCCAGGAGGCCTGCCCCACGCTGGGCAGTCACTGTGCCCACAGGGCAGGTGGGAGAGCAGGCAAAGCCAGAGGTGGGACCCCACCATTCCCCACCTGCTGGGCTGTCAGGGAGTTTGCAGACAGGTACAATTTCTGGCTCTACCACAGACTCCTGTGCAGCCTGAGGCAAGCTCCTTTCTCCCTCTGGACCTTGGTTCTCAACCCTCTCAAAAGTGTCTAGTTGCTCCTTTGCCCCTGGTGGGCTTGCTGCAAAGAATCATGGGAGAAGTTAGGTGGAAATATACAGTGTTTCTATAATCCCAGTTGTTACAACAGCAGTAGATCCAGTGGTAACTTTCTGGTGGTCAGTAGCTGTGGGAATTACCATCCCGGCTACAGTATCTATTGGCAGACAACTGATCAGTGACTGACTGACATTCACCAAGCAGAGAAACCTCAAGCTGGAAAAGCACAGGTGGGGTAGTGTCTGGTCTTGGCTTGAATCTACCAAAAGCACAGTACAGCCCAGCGAAGAGAGAGCCATTTCTGGTGTAGTTACAAGGCTTAATAAGATGACATTGTCCTGTGGCAACCTGAGAAACGGTTGACCTTCCCGCATGGAAACAGGCTGAACCAGGTCCAGCATTTCAGGCTTCTTAACGTTCTGATCAGCTCTTTGAGGGGGGGATGTCAGAAAGCCTAGGTGTCAGGGTGAGTGTGCTGTATGTGAGCCCATGTGTGTCTGACAGGGGTAGGGGTGTGTTGAGGGCCTCTGTCAGTGGCATCATGGCTCCCCCTCCCCCTCCCAAGGAACTCCTAGAACCTGGACCCCTTGGGAAGTGCTCCAGCCAGGGCTGTGGGGACTTCGTGATGAAGACAGAGCCGTTTGCTAATACCATGTGGCTGCTGAGACAGTCTGTTAATGCCATTTACAACGCGCTGTAATTATGTCTCACACATGCTGGCGGGCCCAGCCAGCAGGAACATTCCCTGGGAGGGGCTGAGGAAAGATTCCTTCAGCAGAGAAGGGGCTGGGCTCCCTCAGGAGGCTGGGGACCAGGGCTAGAAGCTGGTATAAAAGAGAACAAACCCCCCCTTTTACCTAACTCCAAGACAGGGCAGCATATCTGTCCACGCCCTGACTGGCAGTCCCTTGGGGTTGTGTACCACATAGCTTGCTTGACCCCACACGGCTGCCCTGGCATCCAAGAAAGAGCTTACCCCCTGCTCGCACCTGTGCCTCTCACTCTGACTTGTTATGGCTCCTCCTCTCTGGGCATCCCCAGTTTCCCGTTTAATAAAATAAGGATGTTGGGGACAGGGCAGTGAGATGGCTTCAGTTCACACCTACTCTGTACTCTTGGGGCTCAGAGCCTTCTGAATGGCGCCCAAGGCGAGGTTTAAAGCCCCCAAGGTCAGACTTATAGTCTAAGCCGGGTACCAGGGCACATGCCCCGAGTTCCAGCACCAGGAAGCTGAGGCAGGAAGGTGGAAAGTTGAGGGCCAGCCTGGGCTACTCTGCCCTGGTCGCCTCCATTCAGATGATTTTTGTCGTTTTGGTGCTGATGTGTTCTACCTGGTTTCCGCCCCTGGATGTGAAGTCAGCACGTGAGGTTGCGGCCTGTTGCTCCGGGGTTCAATCTCTCTCCAGCCTCAGGCTTTCAGGAGGAAGGAGCCCAGCGCTGGATCCAGACAGACTTAGGATTGATCTCTTCATACTTGGCTCCTGGAGCCTCAGTTTCCCTTCCTGGAAATGATTGTCGCCAGAGTTAAACACATCCAGTCCCTCAGGGGTCTAGCATAAAGCTCAGTGTGCCCCATTTTCCCGCCTCCCTCTCCAGGGCATACTTCCTCTCCTGGAGGTGCTGCAAGCATCTTGTGGGAAGGAAGCCCTGAGACACGGCAGCCGGTTTCCAAGTCATTAGTCCCCCAGTGTCGGGCTGCAGGATGGATTTTGATCAAGAGCAGGGTGACATTTGGCAAAAGTTGCTGATGAGGGATTGAATGATTAATCGTCATGACAACCGGGCTGGAGTAATGACAGGGATGCGATGGTGCCCGAGTTAAACACAAAGCGGCCCCGTGAGCCGGGGCGGTAAATTACTAGGCATGTCACCGCGGCGCTTTTGGAGAAAGCGGCCGTGCGTTCCTAATGAGAGGTTAACTGTGTCCCCAAAGTAATTACCGCCGATTGAAGAGGTGGCTGGTAATTAGAGGATTAGCCGGGATGAGCCTCACCTGCATGGTTGCCATGGCAATGGAGGATGGGTGGGGTGGAAAGGCAAGAAGGGTTTGGACCCTATCCCCAAAGCAGGTACCAGAAGACCCGATGATCTCATCTGTCTTAGTGTATACCACTAACGGCCAAGCTGGGCTAGCTCCGGTGGTGCCTCAGTCTTCCCATCTGTAAACTGAGGGTTTGGGCCCATTCAAGAAAAAAAAAACGCAGCATACATGTGATTCTGGACTCTGCCTGCACTGGAATAGATCTTGGTTGGCTGGCCTTATTCCTGGCAAGGCTGGGACAGCAGTCACATGAGCCTACTTGTTGGCTGAGTGATTTGGGATAAGGGATTGAGCACTGGCTTCAGTTTCCTCATCTTTCAAATGGGAAGGAACAGGGCTAGAGAGGTGGCTCAGCGGTTAAGAGCACTGACTGCTCTTCCAGAGGTCCTGAGTTCAATTCCCAGCAACCACATGGTGGCTCACAACCATCTGTGTAACAGGATCTGATGCCCTCTTCTGGTGTGTCTGAAGATATTAAAATAAATATATAAAATAAAAAAAATCTTGGGCTGGCGAGCTGGCGAGACGGATAAGAGCACTGACTGCTCTTCCGAAGGTCCTGAGTTCGGATCCCAGCAACCATATGGTGGCTCACAACCACCGTAATGAGATCTGACGTTGTCTTCTGGTGCGTCTGAGGACAGCTACAGTGAATTACGCTGGAGCGAGTGGGCCGGCAGAGGTCCTGAGATCAATTCCCAGCACACACATATGATGGCTCACGGCCATCTGTACAGCTACAGTGTACTCACACCCATAAAATAAAATAAATCTTTAAAAAAAAAAACTTTTAAAATGGGAAGAACAAGGCAGATCTTCTCAAACAAGGAAGGCAGAGGGGACCAACAACCGAGGTTGTCCTCTGACTTCCATATGTACACTGTGGTGTGTGCAGGCGCGTGTGTGTGCCCCCCCCAACACACACACAGATAAAATGGGGGCGGGGATAATTGTGGGGGTGCTGGCTTGTGAGAGTAGTTTGCAGAATAAGATGAAGCCATGGCGGAGAGTGAGTGCCAGACTTGTTCACAGCCAGGGCCGCCTTTGCAGCCCTTCTCCCATGACCTAGGAGAGCTGGGAAGGAGTCTGCCTCTGTTGCTGGAAGGGCTGGGCACTCCCATGAAGAGGACAGGGAGGAAGTAGGTATTCTTGTCTTGCTCACATCCTTGGTCAAGGATGTGCGCTGTGCATCCTTGGTCAAGCCCTATCGCCTCTCTGAGCCTTTGATTCCGATCTGTCTGCGCTTTGTTTTCATTTAACTTACAAAAATTAACTGTATTCTCTCTCTCTTATGCGTGTGTATACATACCTGAGTGCATGCCTGAGTGTGTGTTGTGTGAGATGGTGCGTGTGTGATGGTATGGGTGTGGACATTTGTCTCACAGAGAACAGAGAACAACTTTAGATAGTCGTTTCTTTCCCCCCACGTTTCTGCGGCTCCCTATATACAACTCACGTCACCAAGCTTGTGTGGCAAGAAACTTTACCTGCTGAGCTGTCCCCCTTGGCTCAAATTTTATTTTTTAACTTCGATAAACTAAGTACATACAGGTAGGTTGAACTTGTCTTGCAACCCTGGGTGGTTTTTGTTGTTAATGTTTTGCTTCAGAATTTAAGACAAGCTTTCATGGAGCCCAGGCTAGCTTCAATTTCCCCATGTAGCCAAAGATGACCTTGGATTTCTGATCCTCCTGCCTCCACTTCCCGAACACCGAGATAACAGGCGCACAGAAGCACACCTGGAGTAGAGATCCAGTCTAGAGCTTTGTGCACACAAGCGCTCTATCAGCTCCCCTAGGTCTTCCCTTGCCCATTGTTTAATTACTCAGAGAGAGGAGATAACCCGTCCAGAAAAACAGATGCAGCAGTCAAAACTTGAGGATTGGTCAGACCTAGTTCCTCCGAATGTCCCATTAGAGACCTCTTTTGCCCAAGAAGCTAGGAGGTGCAGCCCCACCTTTGCCAGTACCTATGACATCATCGGGCGGGGCCTACTCAGAGGTCTGGGGTATCTGTGGGATGCCCACACCCAGAGTGCAGGGTGAGACGTCTAGGTTGGGGGTGCTAATGAAGGCCTCAGATTGGTTCCTAGTTCTGCTGCTGGCTGCGCCTGGCACCTGGGTGCGGGCCTCCCTGAACCTGTGGAGAGCCTTGGCTTAATTATCCCATCCATAAATGATAAGCCTGCTCATTTCCAGGCCTTCATGATAAATTCATGGCCTTATTTAATGTGTTCACCGCCGACCTTCCCTGGCACGGCAGGGAGATGGCGCTTCCTAGGGGGTGAAGCAGGGGGTCTTTATGGGCACCTGGGGCTACACGCCACTTCCCCTGTCCCCAACAGGCTGATGAGGCCTCTGTGCCAGGCACTTGGCAGGTACAGTTTGCAAGCCTGTTTCCCTCTGCTTTACCCCACAAGAAAAGTCCCAGAGCACCACAGTGAGTAGCTGGAGTCCAAAGGATCCAAGTTGGAATCCGGTCTACTACTCCTTCCCTGGGTGACCTTGCCTGGGTTATGTGCTTCTGTTTAGGGACTTGAATGGGATAAGAAGAGTAACATTGCCCGTGTCTGCTCAGTGTGAGCACACTCCTGTTACTATGCTCATACTACCCCGCTTCATTTTATTTGGGGGCACTGCTTGGTCCCAGCCACCCTGGAGGACTCACTTCTTCAATGGGACACTCAACCCTGCTTCTGCCCCGAGTGGCAAAGGCTGAAGGGCACACTGTGGGCAGGAGCCCAGGCGGGTGCAACCGCATCTCCCAGCATCATCCCACCACTGGCTCTGGGGTGATCTTGGTGATGCTGGATGACTCTGGCCTCAGTTTCTTCATGTGTCACTGTAGTCTCAGACCAGAGGTGGGCACAGGTGAAGAACGGCTGTAGAACCATTTAGGGGGCCTATTTTGAAAAATGTCCCAAAGCCTACCCCCAGTCTAGGTGGCTGACAGACTTTAAGGAAAAACCAGAGTCATCGGACCTCCGAGCCACCAGGAGCCTTAGAGTGCCGCTCCTAGCCTAGAACTTCATCCTCGAAGAAGCTCCCAGCGTGGCTACTGTGTACCCGCACCTGCTGCATACTGCATGCGCTGCCATGTACTGGCACCTACTGCATACCCCATGCTGCTGTCATGCCCCACCATCGATTTTAGTTACTTTTCTCTCTGGGTTAAAATACTTGGCATCGGCAAAGTTAAGAGCATTCCCCTTTTGGCTGAGGAAATCCCGACGTGATGTCAGGAGCACGAGGCAGCTGGGGCCACTGCCTCACAGTTGGGAAGCAGACAGAGATGAATGCTGGTTGCCCAGCCCACGCCCCTCTCCCGTGTTGTGTCTACACAGAGGAGTATCTACTTGGGGTGACTGTATGCCTTGTGCCTGCAGAGGTCAGGACACTCCTACCCACATTCAGGGGTCTCCCTACTTCAGCGATCTCGGTCTGGAAGTATGAGCCCTCACCCTATCTACAGTCTCAGTCCCACCACACACAGATGTGGCCCAGCTGTGGCTCATCACATTCTACAGAGGTAAGAGCAGATGCACAGAGAGCTTCAGAGCCCATCTTATTCCAGCTCCTGCCATGCATCTGGTGTCTGACTGCTCACATGTGTGTTCCCATGTTTGTATGAAGGTGCTCCTTTAAGAATGGGGCATCTGTACATGTGTGTGTGTGCATGTGTTCATGTGACCTGGCTGTGTCAGGTCTCCTGACTCCTGTTGGTGTCCCTGGTCCCTTGTACCTTGGAGCAAACATCTGGTTAAAGAAGAGCCTCTTGGCCTGGCTGGTGGTGGTGGTGGTGGGCTCTGGCTTCCACATCTTAAAGAATTAACGTACTTTGCATTCTCATTTGCGTGTGACCGAGGTCACCTCCTCCTCTACAATCCTGTTAAGAAACAGGCAGATGGGCCCCTCCCACAGTCTATAGAACTGGTTGCCTGGAGCGGGGTAAGTTCTGCAAGGCGCTTCATCTACCATGATGAGTGGTATGAGGCGCAGGGTTGCCAGGCCTGGATCCTCTGTCGGCAGGTGCCTGAACTGAGTTCTGGTCCTCGGTCTAGAGATCTAGGCACGATGCTCATCATCTGCATGCACCTCTGTTCTGCTTGCAGTCTGCAGACATTGCCCTTGATGTTCCAGAAGGAACAGGAGCAGGCAAGGATGGCAGAGGAAGAGGCAGGAGGAAGAGTGAGTGAATATGCATGTGTGTGCGAGTACATGTGCATGCATGTGTGTGTGTGTGTGTGTGTGTGTGTTCTGAGTCCACAGGTGTGGGAGGATACATTTAATGTTCCTTTCAACAAAACATGTAGAGAATAAGTTCTGGCGGTTCATTTAATCCTCACAACAATCCAATGAGATGCTCAGAGAGGGGAGGTGACCTGCGGGAGGTCACACAGCTGGTGAGAGGGAAAGACAGAGCTGGGAGATGCCATCTGGGCCAGTGGTTCACATACTCAGCAGTCACCTCTCTGTGGTCAGGAGGCCCAGGCAATCTGCTGTGTAGTACAGTAGGCACTCACGAGGGAGTATGCACACACTGCACCTGGGTACACGTATGTATGCTTGGATGTGCACACATGTGCGTCTTTCCACTTACCCATGTACATCTCCTGTGTGTGCGCTTGTGGGTGTGTGTTTGGCACATACATGTGTAAGTGTGCATCTGGATGCAATGGCTGTGCCTGCGTATGTGCACACTGAAGCGTGTGCATGAATCTCCAAGAAGTTGGGAAATCTGAGCTCAACTCAGCCATGTTGTCACTTGGTCCAAGAGAAGTCTGAGACAGCCTAGGCCACATGTGAAGGAGTAAGGACTCATATACTTGAGCTCTAGAAAAAGGGGGGAGGGGCTCCCTGGCTGCCCTTGCCCAGGCTTCTGGGACACATTAATAACAGTTCAGCAAATCCTAAATGTAAATAGGGCAATCAGACCCAAAAATACAGACATTCCTCACCCTGGTACAGATTACTCCATAGCTGATATAGTTACAGGAGCTCGGCTCAGTGCACGGAGCCACTTCACTCTGCACAATACCCTGCATATTGTTTTCTGCTTGTGTCTTTCTTTCCTGAGGAGCCCCCACCATTCGACCCCACAGGGTCTCATGGCCATGGTCAAGGGTCCCAGTTGTCCTCAATATCTTTATGCTTTGGTAGCAGATCTTTAACACCAGTAGCAGTCAGACCATGGGTGAGATTCCCGGTTCCTTTCTCCAGCTTTGAGATGACCCACTGCTGACCTTGGGAGACCCTCTCTGAACTTCAGTTTCCCCTTCCAATCAAAGGAATTAACAATACAAAATGGTGTTACAGCCACTGGGTTTTGCAGTAAGGAGGGTCTGGGCTCACTGTGCCTGAGCTTGCTGACCTTGGGGACGTTTCTTCCCTATGGAGCCTTGGTGTCCTCATCCATGAAGTAGATACAAGAGTGTCTATCTTACGAGATTCTTGCAAAGAAGGAAATAATATTTGTTATTTTAATTGGTAAGTTTAACTCATTCACACTTATTGTGATGATGGTATTATAATATCACACAACAAATATCAATATGTAGGCTTAACCCCATCTCTAAGCGAGGGGAGGCAGGAGGGTTGGTGAGGTTTACTGGTTTTTAGCCAAGCCCAGAATCCATATGCCTGGGGTTCAGAGAGACATTCTACCCCTAAGGAAGAGAGTGACAGAGGAGTACACTTAACATTCTCTTCTGGCCTCTGAGTACATGTGCTGCACAGATGTACACACCCACATAGACACACACAGA
>JADRCD010231192.1:12264-25698 GCA_019843815.1 Montemys delectorum
TTTAACACTCTTTAGCAGTTTGTTTAGAAGTGCGATTTATTTTATTCTGTGCAACCGATGCCTTTGATCAGTTCTGGAATAACATCTGAGCTGGAAAGGAATGAGGAAGCAAACAGCTTCCTAGCGACCATCCTTGTGCTTTAGGTTCTCCTGCCTGTGCTAAGAATCTCCACTGCAGCTAGCACTTCCAAACTGCTTATCAATACACTGGCACTGAGAATCCACAAGCTCAGAGGGATCCTGTGATCCCAACTGCAGTGCTTGCTCATAGTCTCTCCTCCATTTTCCCCAGCTGAGCCCCCCCCCCCCCCCCCCCTGTCTCATGACTACAAACCTTCTTACAGAGGCTTGGCATCTCCATACCTCAACACAGATTACATTCTGAACTTTGACCTTTTTCACATGACTGGACCTTTGCTCATTGCCAGCACCTGGAATTCCCCTCTTTCCTGTCATTGCTTCTTGCTTAAATCTGCTTTTGACCCTTGCTTGTCAGCCAGTCCTGCCTTCCTGAGATCTACACACCTGTGTCAGGAGTCTCACGTTTGCGCTCTGGGCAGGGTGGGTGGCTTAATAGCAGCCACTAGCCCATGGTGTTACCACCACTGACTGACGCCTACACGTGCCGTGTTTCTCTGATCATTGTATGTTTGATCTTCATGAAACCCTTGAGATAAATATTAATATTCCCAGTGTGTACTCAGGAGAAACAAAGCACAGAGAGGCCGAGGGTCTCATTCTAAGAGGCACAGCGGGCAGGAGGTGGAGGGCTGGAACTTGGTTTACTGGTTGTCAGAGTCAGCCTTTTAAGCTTGGCCCTCATGCTTGCTGCTGCGATGTCCTGGACAGTACTGTGCTTATTCCCCCTCCCCAGCCCCCCACCCCTCCGCTTATAACTGCCATCCTGCACTTCAGTTGCTTTAAGCCACCACTCCCTCTTTGCTGACAGGGAGAGCTGGTGTTCTAAATGTTAGCTTCCCGCTTTCTGGTCATTGTTTTGCCTATCACCTGCAGCCATTTGATCAAGATTGTTCAATTATAATCACTAAGAATAGCCAATCATGAGAACTTTTATGTCATTCCTTTGCCTGTATCAACATCTTCTATTTTTATTAATCACTATTATTATATTGTCTTTTTTGAGACTGGATATCATGTGTCCCAGGCTAGAATTGGACTCTCTATGTAGTTGAGGATAACCTTAAATTTTTGATTACCCTGCCTCCACCTCCCAAGTGTGTATACCACCATACACATCACCACACTGGTTTTATGTGATGCTGATGGGTTGGTCCCAGGCTTTCATAACTCTAGACAAGCTCTCTACCAGCTGAACTGTATTGCCAGCCCCAAACAATTTCTTTTTCATCAGAAAATAGGGACTTGCTTTTTATCATGGCCTCCCAGGTCCTGTCTGTCTGTCTGTCTTTAATCTTCCTGACTTCCTCCTACTGCCCCTTCTTTGGCTTGTGGGGTCCCATCAGCGCCCATTAGCACGTCAACTTGTTCAGTTTCCTGAAAACAACAGGCACAGTATTACGTGCTCTTTTTAAAGTGGGGACCCTGAGGCACATAGAGACAAAGCTACTGGGCCACAGTTACACAATTGGGAAGTGGTCAGGTGGAAGGAGAGAGCTTCTCACTTGGAGTGGAAATAAGCAAGGCAGAGGAAGAACTCTATAGACAAGGTTTAGATTAGGGTTAGCCATAAGCTATGGCTGCAGACAGCTTGCATGGGTCAAGAGAGAGAGAGAGAGAGAGAGAGAGAGAGAGAGAGAGAGAGAGAGAGAGAGAGAGAAAGAGAGAGCATAGGACTGGGAGACAGCTTGCTTGTCTGTTGAGATGTTAGCTGCACAAGCTAAGAATTGAGTTTGGATTGTCAGTTGCTATGTAGAAGCCCAGCACACAGCAAGCACCTGCAACCTTACTGCTAGGGTGGTGGAGCAGGTGGATACCCAGAGGGTGCTGGCCAGCCAGTGAGAGAGCCTATGTCTCAAAAAGTAAGATGGAAAGTCATTGAGGAAGTCACCTGAAGCTGACTTCTGGCCTCCACCAGAGGCAAAAGCACACACTCCTCCACAACCCCCCACCACACACACCAAGGAGAGAGGGGGGAGATATTAGGCCTTTCCACAAACAGTAATAAAAATGGCCTTTTATCCAGTCTCTTTGGTAGGCTTGCCTCTAGAAAGTTCCCAGTGGTCACTTATGTGACATTTTCCAAGACATTGCTTCCTAGTACAAGACACAAAGCAATAACTTGTTCATTCTTGGAGACATTATGACGTCACCCTGTACGTTATGGTCCATTTGGGTCTAATTATATGAGCAGTGGGTAAAGAAAGACTCAAGGCATACCCTTTAAAAAGGAAGGTAGGGAAGGGAAACCTGCCCGTCCCTTTAATGGGTAGTAGGCTGTGGATTAAAGTCCAGTCACCTCTTGCTCCCATGGTGGTCACTCATCATGGGGGTGGTGACCACACTCAACAGCTCTCCTAGCTCACCCTCTCTCCCACCTCCCTACCAAGATGGTGCCGGATGCTGCTCCAGCGGAGGCTAGGTTCAGGCTTCTGAATCTTTCTAAGACAATCTGTCTTGCGGTCAGTTAATCAAGATTATAACAATGGTGTCGCACAACAGTACCACTTAGGGACTGAACAGAATCTAGGCTGAAGAGTGTTGTGACAAACCAGAGCCACGATCCCTGATGTCTGAGCCACAAATTTGAAAGTATTTCTGATCCTGTAAAACCAATTTTGAAGCCTGCAATGACTGCGGAGATAGTAGGCCCCTATTCCCATGTCATCTATTACTGTAAACAATTAAAACGTAATTTTAGCTTTGAAATCTTGTGACAAATATTAATGTTTATTTACATAATGTTTTAAAAGAAAAACATTGATTTTTAATATCTATGATATTATAAACATATAAAATGTACATAATAAACACTTGCTCTGCTGTAAGCTAATATAAGCTCATAGGGAAAATGAATATGTTTAATTAAATTTGGGAAAAACATATAGTTAAATCACTCATGGTACCAATAATAAGGACCAATAAACCATTATCTCATTACTGTTCTGTTGCAATTTCATCAACGCACTATATTAATAAATACCATCTTCATTTTGCAAAGCAGGGAGTGGGGCTGGGAGAGTCTTCCAGGATCTCAGGAGTCAGCAGAAGCAGGAATCCTACCATCCACCCGCTGACCCAGCAAGATCATAGTGTCAGAGGCACCTAGCACTACACTACACGGGGTGGGGGTGGGGCAGCACTTTCATTTGCTATGTCACTTCCTCTTCACCACCACTTCAAGGGGGAATCGGGAACTCATGTAACACTCATGCTGCAGGAGAGGAAACTGAGGTAAGAGGGAGGTTGGTGGGCTCCAAGGCCACAGGATTTATAAGTGGTGGGATCAGCATTTAAAGTGCTCTGATTCTGGAGACTGACCTCCAAACAGACACCTCACTGATAACCCCTGGGGTGGCAAGGAAGGAAGCTAGACCTACGTGAAGCACCTGTCCCCCTTGTATTTTTTTCAATTGATAATTCTAAACATTGTCTCCTCTGAGAGAGTTTTTCAACTGAAAATATAACACCATAGGAGCTCCATTCCTTGTACATAATGAGTAGTTTGTGGGTACAATTAAACAATTAACAATTTTTAAATTGTTAATCTGTACCTGAAGCAAGGAGAGCCAGCGGGGTCGTGGTAATGTGTTGAAAACAGTACTCGTCTGTTTGGATTTGTATAAACTCTAAATGGACACAGAGGTATTGACAGAAAACCCAAGAGAAAACAAGGCAGATGGACAGAAAGAAGCCCCAGTGGAACGCAGTTTACTCCGTGGTAGAGAGAAAGAGAGAGGCAGATATGAGAAACAGGAAGTGGGTGTGCCTGATGTCCCTTCCCAGAGAGGCTACAAAGTAGGGATCCATGGAGAGCCTGGTGTGACACCTACTCTGCTTCCTGGGTTCTTTCCCATGCGTCGCTAAACCCCTAGTCTACCTAGCAACACACTGCTTTCTGCTCTAACTTGCAAGCATTATTGGATAATATTTCCTCCTGGGCAATAATAACAAGATGTTATTCACACCAGTAAATTGTTCAGTAAGGAGAACAGATGGGGATTCTATTAAAAATTTATGTGGGGATCCAGAGAGAAGGCTCAGTGGTTAAGAGCATTGGCTGCTCTTCCAGAGGACCTGGATTTGGTTGCCAGCACCCACATGGCAGCTCACAACAGTCTGTAACTCCAATTCCAGGGGATCTGATGTCCTCTTCAGTCACCAGGGATGCCCGTGGTACACAAACATTCATAATGCAGGCTCAAAACTAATACACACAAACAAAATAAAATAATAAAGTAAATCTGAACAACTATATTTCAATTAGTGAGGAGACAATCAATGAGTTTAGAAACCATGCTAGTACTACCTCTGTCAGTTGTGACAGGAGCAGTTTACATCAGTTGGAGCCGCAGGCAGGACTAGCTACTGGCTGGCCTGGTTAACATGCACAGCTGCCCTCTCCTTGGCTTCTCTCTCCAGCAGCCCCTTCCCCTAAGCAGGCCCACTTCCCTGACATGCCAAGTCCCACCTGAAATCATCTTCAGATTCGTTTATTACTGGCTAAGTACTTAATAATTCTCTTTAATGTTTTGGGCTGAGTTGAGCTGTTACAATGACTAAATGCTGTGACCAGTGGTGCCCTGAAGAATTTTACTATAGGCAGTCTACATAACCCTATTGAAAGCATCAATTAAGACCATTACATTTCAGTGGAATGCAAAGAAATAATAGCCCACTTTTTGCATAGTCTTTTCTCTTTTAAAATATAAAATCAATATGTTAATTGTGTGAAATGTGGCGAATATGCATCCCATTGTCTTTACCCCAATAGAAAATTAAAGTCATTTGTTATTTCTATTCCCACTGATTATTGCAGAAAACAACTTGATGTCTCTAGTATTTTCTATATATTTATGTAGTATGTGTATATATGTTTGCATACATACATATGCAAATAGAGTCATAATATACATTGTTTTGTAACCCAATGTTTTATTTCAATATATCAATAATGTTTCTCTTGTTATAAATGTTTGTTGTTTGATTTCGGTTGTCTGTGCAGGGTGCTCAGCCGTGCTTTAAACAATTTGTTGTTGTTTTACATTTATTTTGCTTATGGATTTTCAACCATGATAAACAGCGCTTAAAAATTGTATACAAAGGTCACAGTTATATCTCTGTATATATAAGTTATGCAGACAACATCATGGCTAAATATTTTCATGCTTTAACATGTATTCTGTTCAGACAAATTCTGAAATGATTACTCCTGAATCAAAAAAAAGTACAAATTTGTACACATTCTTTTAAAAAGAAGGTAACATTTATTGATTGTCTACTAGATAATAGTAGCACTGTCTCTTCAGCTTGGTTAGTCTCATGGTAACTTTGTCTCTGTTTTACAGGTATGAAGAATGTAGCTTAAAATTCAAAGGGGTTACATGAGCATAGCAGCCCGACTGTGCCCCTCTCAGAATCTCAGTAGCTTTGGGCTGCCTTGGTCAATCCTGACCTCTTGCCTGGGGTCATAGTGACCTAGAATAGCAGAGATGGCCTTCGTGGGAGCAGTTCCTACCCAGTGACCACTGGGAAGAACCCTCGATTCCTTATTTCTCTGCGTTTCATTTGTGCATGGTGGCAAGTGTGTGGCAAAATCTTTGTGTGGGCTTCTTTCTTCTGCCTACAGATTTCCTTGAAGCTAAACCACGTGCACTCAGATTTGTGCCTTAAGCTTGGCTCCCAGAGAAACTCACTTAGTTCTATAATCATTCATTTCATAGTGTGAAATGGCTCGCTTTCCATGGCCCACACTTATCCAGAAGCTCAAAGCATGCCCTGTAACATTTCACAGAATATCTAAAAATACATATTTGAACAAGACTAATCAAAGACATTCAGGCTGCATTTCAAAGTAGACTTAATTAAATTGTCTTGTATTCTTTATTGTGAATAGTCGAGTTGAGTTAACCACAGTTCCAAGAGCAAGTCATGGTTTACATCACTGATCTTTTGTCTGTCCCTTAATTTTATCTCATCTCTCCTCCCTATGCTTATTCCTTTCCCTGGCCCACTGGACGTCATGATCCAGGTACCTTTCTGGGTAGATAAAGCAAAGCATGGGTGGCATCAGCAGAGCAGGAACAGCACAGAGCATGGCCCTTACGTCCTTTTTAGAATGATGCTCCTTACTGGACTTTCCATTCTCTCAGATCCTCACAACCTGGAGTTATCGATTTTGCACCTCTAAGTCATGATTTTATGCAAAACAGTCCTTCTTGGAATGCTCACAGTGGAAAGCTACAGCACACATGTCTGCAAATCAACTCTCTGTCATTCATGAACAGGACACTGTTTTGTGATTGAGAGTGTTTATTACTTTCTTCTCCTTTTCTGATTATCCCTGGCTTCTATCATCAAAGCGCGCGCACACACACACACACACACACACACACACACACAAAACCAAAAAGATGTTTGGGAGAAAAATGAAGGTTGTTTTAAACAAGAGAATTTTACTAGTTATTAATTAAAATTATGAGCTTATGAATATAGAAAGTTTAAGTTATTGGATAAAATAAAATTCTACAAATCTATAAATTAAGTATTAGGAGTATAGAATGGATGCTCCACTCAAATATTAATATAGATTATTTTTGTTGAGCACTAATTATTCTGAACATCTAAACTCCATATTGCTATTGAGCGAAAAGTAGCCCATTTCCTATGTTCAGATATATTTGAAAATATTTGACATATTTTCTTAGAATTGTGAATCAAATTTAGGTCCCATAAGGAGAGCTGGACATTACCTTTGAGCTCTCCCTTAACTCTGGATGATGGTTGACATTGGAGCACTGGGCCAGTCTAGCTACATGGCCAGTTCCAAGGTAGACTCTGCTGCCCAGAAAGACCCTTATTAAAATAAATGTTCCCTTAATTTCCTCTGTTATAAGTCCTTGAGGAAATATATTGATCTGTCTAACTTTATAATGGAAAAGCCCGAGCCATCCCCTGTTTCTTCTTAGCCATCCAGTCTCAGAAGTTTACTCCAGGTTTGGTGCCTCTTCTTTTGCAGCCTTTAAAGCAATGTGCACTAACAGCCATGCCTTTGTGCCTTTGCCTCCAGGTCTGTCACACAATTTGTCTGGTCTCTTTCTTGCTGCTTAGAACATCTTCATGAGCAAGCCCTTGAACTTGAATATATGTGCCTTGTGCCACCTCTCAGAACAGGCTGTTAGAAACGTGATCTTTTTCTTCTTCTTTTTAAAGAGACAAATAAAAACTCTTATTCTTCTATTTCTATTTATCTGCTCTCAAAGTTAATATTAGAGTCTTTTGTACTATTTTATAAAATTGGAATGACTGGAAGCTAAAAATTCAGCATCCCTGTAAAGAGCCCATAGCAGAAATTTTTTTTTTAAAAAAATGAGTATGCAAGACAATCATAAGGTATTGGTTAATTAATATTTTATATCTCATGGGAATCTAAAACTATACAGATTAAAAACACAATGCAACGGTGATATGGGTTCACGAGAGCTGGCAGGCTGACCAATGTAGCTATAACCCAGGGTTTTGAGTTAACCTGTCCCAACATTTGCCTCATTTATGAACTCCTAGAGCCTGTGAAGGAGTTCATCCTGCAGATCCAAAGCTGCAGGATCTCCCATGACACAGAGCAATAACAGGATGTCTGAGAGGAGTTCAGGTGAGACTCCAGTATTGATAATGTGATGGAAGCCAGAGGACTTGAACCAGACCAATGACTCATGGCAATGAACATTTGGAAGTGAAGCTGTTTGGACAAAAGTGTAAACTGTGTAGCACACCACAGCTTGTAAGGACAGATAGGTTTTTTGTTTGTTTTTTTGTTTTGTTTTGTTTTGTTTTGTTTTTTTAGAGGGGGAGGTGCAAAGGTGGAGAGTGGATACAAAGGGATGGGGAGATGAGTGGGATTGGGGTGTATGATGTGAACCTCATAAGAATCAATAAAACATTTTTTAGTTGGGCAGTGGTGGTGCACACCTTTAATCCCAGCACCTGGGAGGCAGAGGCAGAAGGATTTCTGAGTTCGAGGCCAGCCTGGTCTACAGAGTGAGTTCCAGGACAGCCAGGGCTTCACAGAGAAACCCTGTCTCTAAAATATCAAGAAACAAAAAACAAAAAACAAAAACAAAAACAAGTTTTTTAAAAACCAAATTGTATATTATTACCAGGAAATTAATATTTATTGTAATTTAGGCCATGAACTTTTTTTCTAAGACAAACCATTTCAGTTTTGATGAAAATTTGAGTTTTTAGCTCACAGATTCATATTCAAAAGTTCAGTTTCTCAGAAACCTCAGAAATGGCCTAATGGGGAAAATACTTGCTGTACAAGTGTGCTGAGAGAGCTGACTTCAAATCCCCAGTACTCAAGGAAAAAGCCAGATATTGAAGAATTGCCTGTAACCTCAGTGTTTGAGGGCAAATCCATGGGCTTGCTGGATGTCCAGTCTAGTAGAATTAGAAAGAGCCATGTTTAGTGAGAGAGTCACTGAACTGTCTTAGTGTCTCAAAAACAGTAAGGTGGTGATCTACGGTTTCCTCCTCAGGGTGTCCAGAAGCCACTGCACACCATGCTGGAAGGATAAAGCAGAGTTCAGAATGGCTGGGGTTCTACAGGACCTCAGTCTGGCTGGGAGTGAGTGCTGGGAAAGAGAGAGAAGGCCTTCTCTGAGGATCTCAGTGTTACAGCTCCTGTAGGCAAAGGCCTCCTCTGATCTTCAATGGCTTCCCTCCACCTGCTCTGCTCTAACCACCTTTCTTTCCTCACCTCCTTGGTAAACGACTCTCTTGTGCTCTTGGAGCCTGCTATGCTGTCCAGGATGCTTTCCACCTAGGAATCTGTCTCTCTGGCTCCTGGACTCTGTTATATGCTCTCTGGAGCATCCACCACATGGTATAAGACACTCTGTTCTCCTCATCTCCCCCGAGGATCTTCCTGCTAACTCTAGAAGCTTGTCTATACCTCATGACCTCTACGATACACGCTCCTCCATGTTCCTCAAGGCTCCTCAAAACTGTTCCTCTGTCTCTCAGCTCCCGCTTGGAGCTTATTGGAACCCTCCCTGGGGCTGAGTTCATTTTGTGATTCTTCTTCATTTTGTTCTTGGACTCAATTCTTCCATAAATTCAGAGATTTTATTAAACCCTTGTTGTTTTACTACAAACAGCTTGGCTTCAGTATAACTCAAAGGCCAAAGCTGGGACACTCAAGTTTCACATTCTCACATATCATAGCAACTTCTGTCACCATAGGAGAAAGTGATCCCAGTGTGTCTTTTTGCTAAGGTTTTACAAATAACCACTTTAAAGAAACTTCGATATCTATGATTTCTCTATGCGCTACTTTCAAGAAATCTTTTAAGACTAAACAGTTTTTATCTCATGATATTTAAGTTCATTGGGTGTGGTAAAAAAAATCTGTAAAGTCTGTAACAAAATTTGATTCAAAACTTATAACAAAACTATACATAGGTAATTTTAATTATATATAATATATATATAATATAGTATGCTACAACATATTACATATGTGATTCATCTTCTGCTTAATATGTGTAACTTGGATTCAACTCTTGTTTTAAAAATAGATATACTAAGAAAATAGACGTTTTAAATAGCAGCTTGGTGACTTGCTTTTACATTGGGTGACGACCTCATCGAGACAGAAGCAAACATGTGACTAGCGGCCATCTTTACTGAGCCTAAGGGGTGTATGCTATGTGACCTCACCACCATCTTGGTTAAGCTGATCACATAGTATGAAGCAACTAAAGCCACAATTATAAAACTCCTCAGTCGCATTGAGCCTTTGTCTTCCATTGTATCTCTTTGTAGACTAAGGGAGGTCTCCAAAACATTTTAGATTTGGATGGGTTTTTGTATGATGATAAATTCTTAAGGTTATAAAGGTTTACTCAGATTGATGAAAGCTGACATTGAGATTTACATCTAACCATGACGTCTTTGCTAACTGCTCGACACTAGACTGCTAGAAAAATTTAAATAAAGAACAATGTATGTTTAGCATACACACACACACACACACACACACACACACACACACACACACATATATATATTTGATTTTTTAAAAGGGTTTATAAATTCCTGAGGTCTACTTAGGTTTACAAAGCATTTGTCTTTGCTTACTTTGTTAAGCTTTAGCTCTTGGGTAAACTGAGTCATACCAGAAACTGTAATATTCTATAATGGTCTGCTATAAAAAAGATTAGGAAAGTTCCCTGTTTCTCTAAGGATTGCATCTAAAACCTAACGTTTTCAGTGATAAAGTTGTAAAATCCTAATTTTATAAAAGCTACTAACTTGTAAACTGGTATGTTATTCATTTAGTGACAAGCTTTATTTGGATAGCTCCTGGATGTGGTTTTCAAGGTTAAGACTGACGAAAGTAACTAAAAACAGGTAAAGTTTGTTTAAATCATGTATACTTGATAGATAATGGCCCTCAAACTCTTCAGAGATCTGCTTAGTAATTTGACATTTAGAGTATTTAATAAAATAGCTTCCTGTGACAGACAGAAATGCCAACTCCTAGAGGCGATGCTAAGGTCTCCAAAGAGGGCAATGGGGTGCAGATTACTCCTCGCAGAGCACAGTAATGCTGACCACTGGGATAAACAGCCCCATGCCTTGCCAAGTTCCCGTGGCTCCTCCCAGCACTTCTTGCCCCGCCCCCTACACTAACCCTGTCTCGCAGAGGCTGAGCTTCACCTCCCTCCCCCAGCCTGATCCCTGTAACTCAGCCATTTTTGGCTACACCAGTCTCTTGGCCTTGGTCCAGGCCACCTCTTGGTAGGCAGGTCCTCTCTTGCTGTGTCTTCCCCTCTCTCCTTTCACGGTCCGGTTTAGTGTGCCGGCCATGTTCAGCCTGGATTTCGTTTTCTCTCCTATGGCTACAAAAAACCCCCACACTTTAGGATCGCTCGAGTTCTCCTCCCTGTATTTCATTTTTTCCTTCACTTCCAAAGACATAAAGCCAAGAAAAAGAAAATGAAAAATGCAAACATTATTCTATAAATCTGTTGACAGTATTGAAAACTACTGTGGAGTTTCATTCAAGTAAAATATGTTCCGAGGGTTACACACCTCACCAGTGAGAAAACTAAAAATCTTACGATTTGATATGATCTCTTCTCTGCTACAGAAACTTCCATAATTATTATAAAGTTACCTGGTTTAATGTTTCAGGAAGATTATATCTTTAAATGCAAAAACAAGGTCAAAATTAACCATAAATCGCCTTTCCATTCTCCAAATTATTAAGACACATTTTCTTATAATTTTTAAAAAGCTATTTTGCCCATACGGCTAACTCTCAGGAAGCATTGTGCTCATACACTGAACTTACGTCTGAGATCACAGCTAAGTAATTTTGAACCATGTTATTTCCATGCTGCTCAGAAATGAACCCATTTTTTAAATGGGGGAAGTTTCACTACTTTCGTTTTACACTTCTTTCTGCCAGTCCTCAGTTAGGCTCGTCTGACACTGGGTATTCTGGACATTTCTCTCGCTAGCATCACACACGGAGTGAAAGTGCTGTTTGCATGGTGGCGGGCGTGTGCGCGCTCCCATCCGCACGCACGTGTGTGGGGTGTGAGCAAAACACTGCCGATCAAAACGGACTGACCAGCAATGGCCTGTGGAACTAGGGTCTGTGAGAGCTGCCTCCTGTAGAGTTCTCAAGGATGCTGTCAGAGGGCGGAGCAGAGGGAGGACAATTCTCGATATATACGCCATGCTCACACAGGCACAGTGCAGGCTGCAAGGTGAGCCAGAGCTCACAGCTCTCAGGCTGTAAGCAAGAGTCAGCTCTTAACCACAAGTGAAGACGCGTTCCGTTTCATGGAAAGTGAAAGATGTTACACTTAATTAAAGACATGGCTCGAATCCTTTTTTTGGGAAGCCTTTTTTTTTCCTCAAAGAAAAGTTATAAAAGCAATCTTACACAAAGTGTTGTCTTATTTTCATTATAAAAATGGCTATCAATTAAAAGATAAATTTATGTGTTATGTAAATTCATAATTGAGTAGACTAGTAAATGATAGATAAGAGAAAAATAAGACCAGAGTTGATGCACTGGCTCAGTGTCTAAGACCACTTAACACCAAGGCTGATCATCTGAGTTCATCCCTGGGACCCTCAGAGTGGAATGACAGAACTCACTCCCTCAAGTTCTTCTTTGACCTCCACACTCATGCAATGGCAAGCACACACACACACACACACACACACACACACACACACACACGCACACATAGTATTTTTTAAAAAGGCATTTCCATGGCAGATAATGTCACTTATTAAAGAGTCTCAAAAGGAGCTTCGTTCTATGTGTGTTGGTCCAGAATCTACCAGTGTACACATGCCAACTAGACTGGCAAAAGCTCACTCACTACTCTAGGAGCTTTGTACAGAAAGAAAATAAACAGGAATAAGACTTATTTCCTCCTCCCAAATTTTCTATCCGTGATATGTTACAGAAAGAATGTCATTCTTTGTGAGAAATGACTTTTATATATATCTTGCATCTGTTAGGTTTGAAGGATAAATAAAATTTCACTACAGTTACTTAATGAAATCCTAAGAGTGCCTTATAAATATGATTAATACACTCTATTGTTAATGGATATATATCAAGCAAGTTGTAGGTTGCCAGAATATTAATGTCACTATTTTTTTGGACATATGGTATGTACTTGCATTCTTTTTTATGTACTAACTACTGGATGATGATGGAATTACAGGTCAGTCATGCATACTAGTTAATAGTTTTCTATGTCATTGTAAAGACGCTAACATGTTAACCATGGAGATGGAGACATCGGGAATGTGGAATAATTAAATAAGAGTGCATGTGATGAATCTTGCTCTATAAAAGCAAATGAAATACCAATCTAATGAATTTTTCTTTCCTTGTACACATTTTACAAATGACTTTATTATATTTACTTCTCTCTCTCTCTCTCTCTCTCTCTCTCTCTCTCTCTCTCTCTCTCTGTATAGTGTCTGGAAAGGCCAGAAGAAGATGTCCACATCCCTGGAGCTGGTTACAGGCTGTTGTGAGCCACTCAGCATAAGTGCTGGGAACCAAATTCAGGTCCCTAGAGGAATGGATTCTCATCCACTGAGCTATCTCCTTGTATAAGCTTTCTGTAAGACCCGGTATAAATTTTCAGTAAATTATATTATTACTGAATAATGGAAACCAGTTATTCAAAGAATAAATAACTGAATAAAGTTGGTGTCCAGGAATTGTTAAGGCTTTAGGAAGTAAGGAATTCT
>JADRCD010231193.1:0-21062 GCA_019843815.1 Montemys delectorum
TGGTACTAGCTCAAATGGCGGTTAGCTTGTAGAAAAATGCAAATTGATCCATTCCTTTCTCCTTGTACAAAGCTCAAGTCAAAGTGGATCAGGGACCTCCACATTAAACCAGTTACATTGAAACTAATAGAAAATAAAGTGGGGAAGAACCTCGAGCAAATAGGCACAGGGGTAAATTTCCTGAAGAGGACACCAATAGCTTCTGCTCTAAGACCAAGAATTGACAAATGGGACATCAGAAAGTTGCAAAGCTTCTGTAAGACAAAAGACACTGTCAATAGGACAAAAGGGCAACCAACAAATTAGGAAAAGATCTTTAGCAATCCTATATCTGCTAGAGGGCTAATATCCAATGAATACAAAGAACTCAAGAAGTTAGACTCCAGACAACCAAATAACCCTACTAAAAATGGGGTACAGAGCTAAACAAAGAAATCTCAACTGAGGAATACTGAATGGCTGAGAAGCACCTAAAGAAATGTTCAATATCCTTAGTCATCAGGGAAATGCAAATCAAAACAACTCTGAGATTCCACCTCACACCAGTCAGATTGGCTAGGATTAAAAAACTCAGGTGACAGTAGATGCTGGAGGGTTGGTGGAGAAAGAGGAGCACTCCTCCACTGCTGGTGGGATTGCAACCTGGTACAAGCACTCGGGAAATGAGTTTGGCAGTTCCTTCAGAAATTGGACATAGTTTTACCGGAGGACCCAGGTATACCACTCCTGGGCATATATCCAGAAGATGCTCCAACATGTAATAAGGACACATGCTCCACCATTTTCATAGCAGCCTTATTTATAATAGCCAGAAACTCGAAACAATCAAGACATCCCTCAACAGAGGAATGGATACAGAAATTGTGGTACATCTACACAATGGAGTACTCCTCAGCTAATAAAAACAATGAATTTATAAAATTCTTAGGGAAATGGATGGATCTGGAGAATATCATCCTGAGTGAGGTAACCCAATCACAAAAGAACACACATGGTATGTACTCTCTGATAAATGGTTATTAGCCCAGAAGTTCGGAATACAGGAAGAACAACCCACAAACCACAAGAAACTCGAGAAGAAGGAAGACCAAAATGTGGAAGTTCATTCCTTCTTAAAAGGGGGAACAAATACCCAAGGAAGGAGTTACAGAGACTAACTATGGAGCAGAGACTGAAGGAAGGACAAGCCAGCCTAGTATAGCTATCTCCTGAGAGGCTCTGACAGTACCTGACTAATATAGATGTAGAGGCTCACAACCATCCATTAGACTGAGTACAGAGTCCTCAATAAAGGAGTTAGAGAAAGGATCAAAGGAGCTGAAGGGTTTACAGTCCCTTAGGACAAACAACAATATGAACTAACTAGTACCCTCCAAGCTCCCAGGGACTCAACCACCAACCAAGGACTATACATGGAGGGACTGATTGTTTTGGCAGCATGTGTATAGTAGAGGATTGCAAAGTCGGTCATCAATGGGAGGAGAGGCCCTTGGCCCTGTGAAGATTCTGTGCCCCAGTGTAGGGGAATACCAGGGCCAGTGAGTGGGAGAGGGTGAGTTGGCAATCATGGGGAGAGGGAAGGCAACATGGGTTTGTTCTTGTTTTTATTTGTTCGTTCGTTTGTTTTTTGGAGGGGAAACTGGGAAAGGGGAAATCATATGACATATAAATATAGAAAATATCTAATAAAAATAATAGTTAAAAAAAGAAAGGCAGGTTTGGCTAGCAATAGTGTTTTTTTTTTCAAGGTTAGGAGCTATCATCTGATGGAATTGTACAATTTTACTGGGAGTGTTTGCCTTGGTTTGTATCTAAAAATCAGGGATGACTAGACATATTAAATTCCAGGTTTCTTGGTTTCCTCTATCATGCAATTTTTAGGATACCCTTCCTCTTTCTCCATGACCACTCTTCCAAAGTCATCTTCTTAAGCAGAGGCATCAATCCATGCACATTCTAGGAGGAGATAAACATGAATATTATGTTCCTATGTCTTAATTTTTTGCAGTAATTCGTTTCCTCTGATTTTCTCTTCTTCTTCTTTAATTTTTAATTTTTTTCCACATTTCTTAAAGAAGGTTTTTTTTTTTTCAGGGTTGGTAGACATGGATCCTTGGGATAATTTGTGTTAGACTTAATATCAATGAGTAAGGGAATGAGTCTGACGACTCTACCGCTTATTAGAAATACATATCAGGTCACAAGGATGACTGGACTTACAGGTTTCTTTTTGTATTGAGATAGATCTCTGTCCTTTTAATATAAGCAAATTTTATCATTTATGGTAGAAAGATGCTATTTAAATGACCCAACTCCATCTCTGGATGTTTTAGAGTTCAGTTTCTCTTTGAGAATTTCTAATCATTTCAGACTTTTTTCCTTTAAAGTATTTGGTTTTAGCAAACAGAGTAGTCTAGGGTTTGTTGAAATATTAGCTTTTCAAGGATAAAGGAAGTCTTCTGATATATTCAATAGTGTGAGTGTGGCAGATGTGAATAGCATTTTGGGGCTTTATTTCTGACTTTTCTTCTCAAAATAGCACTTTGTAACCTTATAGTGCATCACAGGGAAAGAATATCTTGTTAACAATGACTTAAACTTCGAAGGGGAAAAGGTTTTAACTATGTATTTCTTTGAACTGAAATTCATGGACAATGTCATTAAACTTTAGTTGTCACAGTGGAAGAGTATGAAGGGAAATAATACAAAATGAGAAGATTCAATAATGAAAGAATGGCAGAATAGGAGATCAATGTCTTAGAAGGGACTGGAATTCATTTAGTAGACACTATCAAGGTAGTGCTTTGGGTATAAACGTGCTACTAACACTAACTTTTAACTTTTAGTATGACACCAGCAGATTACGACATTTGGTCCATTTTACAGATGAGAGAAATCAAGATGGGAAAGTTTATCAAGTGTTATAACGGCTGCTAGTAGGAGATTGGCATATGTGTGTTTAGATCCATGGGTAGTTAAGTGTAAAGGTTTTGAAATACAGTCACAGAGTCAGGTGGTGAAGTCAGAATCAGGAGAGAACTAGGAAAATAGTTATTTAGTGAACATGGTTAGAGAATAGTTCAGAAGTGCAGTACTTGAAGTATCAGGAATGGGAGGGTGAACTAGGCAGGTTGTGAATTTTAATTTCATAGGAGGAGTGTAGTGAGCTTCTAGGTAAATTCCCTTGGACATATGTATTCAAACATTTAGGACAGAAAGTATTCATAGAGAGGAAGCATTTGGATGATCAAGTATCCATGCAAACACTCTGCCTGAGTTTGATGGAAATCTGGACAGCACAAGAGACTACCATTCAGTGGAGATGATTTCAGCTTTAGGAACAAAAATTCTTGGTGCCAGAAGAGCACTGTGTTATTTTCTAATGATGTTGCATGGCATCACAAGACAATAGCATCTCAGACCAAAGGACCGAGTAGGTAATTGGGTCCTCGGTGGGGAGATGTACAGGATTTTAAGATCCTGACAATTTGGAAATCCCAGAACAGTGGCGTGATTTCACCGTGGACATTTATTTCAAGTCATTCTCTGCAACTTGCTTTCATTCTCGTGCTCTGTCTGAGTTCAGGGAAAGTTATTCACAAATGGAATGTAGATTTCCAGAGGCCACTTTTCCAGAATGAAAGGCCTGTGATGTTAGGATTCTCTGATTCTCTTATCCCTCAGAGATGATTCTCTTCTACATGTAAAAAGCCTCTATCATCTACTGCCCTAGGGAAGAAGGCAGTGAGGCTGGCTGTCCCTAGGGATTCCTGCTTGCCCATGGGTTACTTGCCAGATATGCCCCTGCCCTTTGCAGCCTTGAGATTGTCATACCCCACTTCTACTGCACCCACCAGCTACTGGGCACTATTTTTTGTGTCTCTCCAAGCAAATCTTTTATTTGCATCCGTATCTATCACTTTCTTACCTGTTTTGCCCAGGAGCAGTAAGGTACAGACACAGATTCTTGGAAAGCCTGCTGACCCTTGAAGTGATTGGCATCTCTGTCATGCCCATGATCCAGCTCAGAGGAAGTGCTATCAATGAATGCCAGGTAAGCATTTCTTTCCTTTGGATTCCTTTAGTCACATTAAAGGCATTTAGACACACCACATGATTCACAGGCTTAGCCACTAGTGTGGACTGAAGTGTGTGACAGATAGTCACCAGCACTTTACTTCCAACCATCAGAAGAGAGACACAGAGAGCACTTGCTTTCAGTTCCTGCATGACTTCTTTCCCTTTGCTTGAGTTTGGCTCCTGGCTGAGAGGCAAATGTAGCTAAGCAGATTTTACTTCCAGATGTATTGCCCTTGTAAGCAAAGTTCCTGAATGAACTTATATCTGCTCAAAGTGCAGGGTAAGCCTTGCTATGACTTGGGTCCCTCTTTGCCAATGTTATTACCTCATACCGAACAAGAATCTTTTCTATATTAAAGCATCTTTAAGCTTTATATCTGCTTATTTTTGAATTGCTCTTAAAATGGAATATTTTTTTTCTAGAAAAAATATCATATGCCTCTCATAGAGAATCAACTGTTTATTCCCAAACAGATGAATGTGTTTACAGCAGGTATAGTTTATAATTCAGTTAAGTATTTTGGAAACCAATATCACTGTGAAATTTTCTTCTTATTGCCTCAAAAGAGTAAGTAGTCCAGATAAAGAAAACTAGGGTCAGCAGAGGAAATGGGAACTCTAATTAAGAGAAAAAACATCAGTGAGTGCAGAAAAATTCCAAACTTATCCTATACTCAGACTGCTTTATTAGAGATGTGTAAATTCTTGCATGACACCTCTCCTATGGAACATACACTGTGCTGTCTGGAGGTGACTGGCCCCTATTTGATACTATGTTCTATGTTCCTGCTCTTTTATCAGAACTTCTTGAGTTTTCTATATACAATTCAGGGCTCCAGTGTTAGATGATGTCCTTAACTTTTCTGTTAACCTCCCCAAGAACACGTTTTCACCTACTTAGCCATCTGCCATTTGGGAAATGATGATACCCCACAAACAGGGTCATTGCAAGAGAGAATTTTTGCAGGCTTGTAGTTATTTATCTCTTCTTAGTTTTAATCCAAAGAGGAGATTTCTGTTTTTGTTGTCCCTAAAACAGATTGTTACATCTCTCCAAGACTTTGTAGACATGCTTATAAAAGCAGCTAATTATTTCGTATGATTCCAGGGCAAAGATTGTCTTCATTAACTTGACTTTCACATTCTTATCTTGCTGCTTTTAATTGTGAAATACACACAATATAGAGTTCATAATTTAAGCCCCCACTATCTATCTGTAAACCTTTTTTTGTTGTCTCAGTTCTTAATTCTGTACCTATTAGGCAATAATCTACTCTTCTGCCCCCAAAGCCTGGTAGCTTCTCTTCTGCCCTTGGTCTCCATGGAGACAGATATTCTTACTATTTCACATGGAGTCATGCAGCAATTTTCATCCTTTATTCATCTAGCATCAAATTATGTGAAGTTCATCTATGTTGTGGCAGATCTCAGTATCTCAATTTTTAAAACTCATTTATTTATTGCTGGGGGTTTATGTGTGTCATTGCCTATACCTGTTGAGATCAGGAGACAATGTGTAGGAGTTGCTTTTCCTCTTTTAGTATGTGGGTCCTGGGGGTCAAATTCAAGTGGTCATGCTTGGTAGCAAGTATCTTTTCTTGTTAAGCCATCAACCCAAAGTTTTACTTAGTTTAAAGACAAATTAAATTGCATAGAGTGTGTGTATTGTATGTTGTTTGGCCTTATGGGGAAATCATCTCCCCTGATGAGCAACCTGGCAAAATGAAAGGAAAAGGTGAGAAACCAAAAGACAGTTATTTTATTTGTTTGTTTTGTTTTTTCTTCATCTATAGCATTGTTGCTTTACTGGGAGCCAATTTTACCCTCTTCCTTCCAAATGAATCTATGCTTTGAGATACCTGAAAGATAGATTTAGTATAAGTGGGCAAAAATGGGTATAATCCCCACTGTGTGTGTGTGGGGGGGTGTAGTTAGCATCTACACGAAAGAGCATGCAAAGTTAGATACTTGCCAATAAAGGCCAGCTCCTCACAAATAAGAATTACCCTATGCAAAAATACAGATGATGTTGATGTTGAACAACATCTTCTGGAAGGAATCCTGTATTGAGGAAGACAGAGTGACTTACGCTAGGCTACATTACCCCTGTTGTAACTACAGCTGGTGTATCTTGACCCCAAGCCTTGGGCTTTTATCACTAGCATTCCCAGTACAGTTTTAGAGTTTAATAGTAACTTACAAAGTACTTGCATGGACTTGAATAAATGGTGTATTTTAAAAATGCAACTGCATCTAGCATTTTCTGTGCTGAATCCATAAACTCCACAACCCAGTAATTGCTTTCCCCCCTACTTCCACTGGAAGTGGTCTCTGGAATAATAAGTTGATATTTTCTAGTTTCCTTTAGAAAGAGGTGCTAGAAACTTCTCTAAATTATTATTATCACCTCTATAAAATTTAAAAGCAAAGTATCATTCTCTGTCAAAAGCCATTCTTATCCTGATTTGCTTCAATTATAATCTCTGATTAGCTATTGAAACTCACTGATTACTGGCTGACATTGTGCTATCCCTGGAACCACACAGGTAAAATCTATGAAATAATTGATGAAAAATCTGAAGAGTGTAGCTTGGAATGGAGCATCAAAATACCACAAGGGAGTTGCAGTGCAAACTGTCCATGCTTCAAATATGAGGCCGTTGCTCTGGCTTTAGGCATTGACTATTGCTGTCAATTTGATTTATTAACTTCCTAATTACTAGAAAGAATTTCTAAAAATTTATTACTCTGCCTGAAAAGCTATCACCTGAAGCAGTGTGGTCTTGGTAGTCTGACTTCAAGAAGAACCCCAATATGACTAAGCCCACCTACTACTGTATCATGCTCCCATGAAAACACTTTCCAAAGTACTCATACAGATCTGAATAAAATGAGAGCCACCTCTTTCTTAGATGATGCAATGTAAACTTCCTTTAAGTAGCCTTCACTATGAGAGTTCATCATTCTCTCTAAATAGAGGAGATGAGTTAATCAAAGCTCCAATTCACTTAGAAGTTAGTAAGGACGGACCACAGGTGACCTATGTTCTAACCCCTGGACCAAAGAGACTGCTTTACAAAGAAGGATTCAATTAAAAGACATGTAAGTGCCAAGATAGGTTGGTTTTAGGGTATCCCTGAGGAAAAACTGGTCAATAAGACTATTGGACCTCTGTCAACTTCGAAGTCACAGATCATTAGTGGAGAGGAATTGCTCCTTTCTTAACTTCCATTGGTCCTGCCTAGCTAAAGTTGCACCTCCATGTACTCATGCTACAGCTACAGATTTCTTACATCTCAGAGCAATAATCTGGTTTTGTTGACACCAAGGTATTTTATTTGGGGGAATTGCTTTTATATAACAAACTTAGGGTTTGATTTACATTGTGTGTCTTTCAAGGGGTGGTTTGAGAAATCTGGCACATCTAGAGCCATGATGGCCTTGCAGATCAAACTTTTGTTTACCTACTGTGGTTGATAAGTATGAATTCTCACTTGGGGTTTGCTAAAATATAAACAAGATTAAAGAATGACCTTTAGGATGGGGATTGGGGTACTAGACAATGTTGTCATTGCATGCTGTTATAAACTGTAGACAATGTATTTATTATCATCATCTCAATGTCTGAGCTTTCATGAGACCTCTGTTTCTCTCAGTTCCTCTCATTGGACTTAACACACAGTTTTGAATATCACTTTCTGCTCTATACTCATGCCCAGAGGTATTATGTTTTAGACTAAGGAATTCATCTGAAATAAAGTAACCTCAGTGTATTTTGCTAAGCCAGATTACCTTTCTAGATCCAGACTAGTGTTTCTCGTTATCTCAAAGCACAGGAGCCAACATGGTTTCTGGGTGTGTCTAAATCTATAATGACTGACCTTAACCCCAAGTCACCATGTTTTCTAGCTTTCCTCATTTTCCTTCCTAATGTCATCGTTTTTTTTGTTTGTTTGTTTGTTTGTTTGTTTTTTGTTTTTTTCTTTTTTCTTTTTTTTCTGGCTTTTCTTGCTTGAAGCCAGGCACTTTCATATTTACATATTTACTTCCTAGATTTTCTATTACCAACTTTCAAATCCATTGTTTTGATCTTTTCTCCATTGCACTTCCTGATTATAATGTTACTGCTCACTTGATACTATGTGTAGCTAGAGCTTGACTGATCTTTAGTTCTTTTGTCTCATCCAGTCAATGAGGCAGATGTCAAAATAATTTTTCAAATACCACTTTAGAGGATTTTCTCTTATATTAATTGTAAATTTATAGGTCGAAGTCCATGCTGTGTGCTCAGTATGCAATGATAAATGAATATAATGTTTCTGCCTCCGTGGACAACAGTGTATAAGGAAGCAACAGGCAATTAAAAATAAAACTTTAAGCATATTACCAATCAGTTTAGTTTAATATACTCTAGAAAAAATCAGAGACTAACAGAGTATGACTGGGACCTAAGGAGATGATGACATCTTAGAAATGATCTAGATGTTAAGTCATATAGTTATGATCTATGCTCCATTTCTTTCTATTAACTTCAGCTGAAAATCTGAATGTTAAACAAACACATTCCTTTCCAGCCTTCTCCGCTGATCCTATTATAAGCTTATACGCCAGTCCGAGAAGCTTATGCACTCTTAGGACATTCTGCATTGTATTCTTGATGTCTTTGTCATGGATTTGTCTTTGTATCCTCTCCCTCATACCCACCTTTTCCTATTGATACTGTATATGTATTTTAATAGAGAGGGAAGCAATATCAGTTGCATACACATTCTCCAGTACACTAGCTAGAATATAAGCCATGCCTTCATTCTCTGGGCTAACACTGGATCATTAATTCTGCACTTTCTGTCTAGCATTTATGGTGTGTTCTAGTGAGCAGTCTAATGTGAGCCCAAGCTTTACTCTTTTGCCAAATGTTGAATATATGACACTATATTTCTTTGTTTCTGGAGGTTTTCCAACAGATTTTCTTTGTCTGTACAAGCATCCAATAACCATTCACGGAATTACTAAGTAATCAATCTTGTGAAAGGAAAACAATTAGAATCACTTCCAGAGTTAACCAAGGAAAGTATTGACATCACTCACTTCTCTTCCTTGTACTTCATAGTACATCTGGATTTAGTATAAAATTATTTTCAGTACTTTCAACAACACACCTAGATCCTCTCCAGACAGAATCATTGCAGGCTGTTGAAGGTACTGATGACATGCACTGGCCATCTACATACAGATGAACAGGAGTACACATACTTCAGTAGTTGAGATTACAGGGGGTAAACACACCCCCTTCCCTAAACAAACCAATACCTACAATTAAAGCCAGGAAGAAAACAAAGGGAATGGAGAGAAGAACTTTAAGAAGGGTAGGAAGGGGATAAGGAGGAGGTAGGGAAGAAGGAGAAATACCTTTATTTGATTCTCTTGTGTAGTAACTCAAGCACGAAAGGCAGTCTCTTGTTAAATTAGCCAAGATTGTAGTCCTCATTATAATGGGCAAAAATCAAGCCATTAAAATAATTATTCTAAACTGCATATGTTGATGATAATAAGATATGTTTTATTGCTTCTCCCTTCCAGGTTATTGAGATCCCATAAGAACCATTATCTTATTAAGCCTTATTATATGGTTATAGGGTTGGGGTGGGAAGACTGTTCCTTCTGTGCAATTGCACAGTAGAGTGCTGCATGAATCATCCCAGCCACCCAGCATCAGAAATTAACAGGAGAAATTCTTACAGGGCTCAAAGCTATCCACTCTTGAACGATCCATTTTGTGGTCTGCCTGGATATGGGTTGAGATTATTTGCTGAAACAAAACACTTCCTCCATTTTCTTGACTTCTAGAATTCATACAAAGAAGTAAAACAAAATACATTACCAAGGAAATCCTTTATCTCAATTAAACCAGAATCTAGTACAGACATGTAAAAACCAAGGCAGATTCGTTCTCTTACAATCCTTATCTCATACCAAAAGAACAGCTACCTTCCTCCAGGTGGAATATCTCCCTGAAACCTCAAGGAGAGTGTCCTGTGTTCTGAGTTGTAAATTCTTCCTCATCTTGTTTTCCATGACCCCTGTACTCTTCGCCTTTGGGAGGAAAGATGCTGATGATATCTGGTGTGCACTTAGGAATGCTCTGTGCCTAATTTTTTTTTTTTTAACTTTTTGTTCTTCTAGAGGTATGACATGATTCTCCCTGTGGCTCCCATTCCCCCTTCACCTGATAAGCAGTGCTTGGAGAGTGATGTGTACCACTTCGAGTGGTTGAATTGATCAACGACAGTCTTATTCGACAATTCAGGGTTAAAGACATGACGATTTGACAGATAAAACCCAGAGAGTCCTTTCAGTCTACATCAGACTATTTCATACAGCAAGTCGAATTTCTGCCAGAGTTTCCTCCCCAGGCTCTCCCCTCTTGAGGCTATTAACATGGAGATGGTATCGTTTATAGATAAAATCTCCCCTGGCTATCTGTGCCTCTTTCCCACCTGAAATCTTAATCTTTCATTTTTGATATTACAATCACTTTCAAAGTAACAAGCTGACATATTACATCCACTTGACATGCTTGAGAAAGATAGAATGTATTTTTAGCTGCCTAATTTCCTACAACGTTTGGAGAAATAGGTTTGCTATGTAGACAGTTTATTTCTACTCTCAATAGGCAGTAGAAGAGTAATGAAAAGAATAAGGCTTTTTTTTTTTTTGCAAGAGCTGTTTTTATTAATAACTACATAATTTTAAGACTTGAAATTGGAACTAGTTTATAAAAATTCCTCACAGAAGAAGACACTGAGGTGCCATTGTTTTTTAGGCAATTCCGGAAGGGGAGCTAAAAGACACATTGATAAGAGAAATGGAAGAAGATAGCATATTTGGCTGGTAGATAAATATGTATATTTCCCAACAACCTATTCCTTTTCATGCTCCGGTCCTTTTACATGTCATTGGAGTCTACCTTTTGTAAATGACCTAATGATATCTTTTGTTTTGAATCTCTGATCTCCTCCTGGCTTACAGAGCAAAGGGCTTGCTCACATAATCCCTTTACTATTCGTGTCATTTGGGCTTTACTGTTTTCTCTCTTAACGATGGCCTTTGTAAAGCTTGACCAATAGTCTCATAAATTGTTCATTTGTTCATAATGTTTATTTTGTATGGACAGTATCTTTTGAGACTTGGAAAACTTTATGGTAGCATCTCCTAGAGGCCTTTAATTATGGTCCATCTCCTCCCACAGTACATGGCAGGTCTCTCCTACATCTTTCAGGGTCTTGTTCAAGCTCTTGCTTTTTCTCTATCTTTTTTCTCCAAAATGTTAACAGAAACAACTCATGCACCTCAAGCTTACCTGGGTCTGACTGTTCTTAATTTTCAAAGATTGGGATCTCATCTTTATACTGATATAAAGCAATCAATCCAATGAAACCTTTAGAATCGACTTCATATGAAACCATCCACATAGGGTCTTTCAGCATCACCCTGGAGATCTCAGAATGTGGATCAGTAGCTACTACTGTATATCCAGTGAACTCAGAGAATACAGACAACATCTGTTGTTGAATAACCCAGATAGAAAAAAAAAGACTATCAAGGTAGAGCCAATAGATTGCATCTAAAATCTCAGTGTTCATAGAGTGAATACTCTGAGAACTAAACAGTCACGAAAAAAAAAAGACTTCATAAAATACAGCATTATGTGGAAAGTCAGGCATATTCATACTTGTGATATGGAAACTATACACAAAATCTAACGTAGTGACTCTGAGACATTTAAATCTTTCAGAAGAAGTAAAATTCAAACATATAATTGATCCAATGCTAATAAGTTCTAACATGTATTCCCCAAATAAAAAGCATAAAGTCTATATTTAAATATCTTTTGGCAATTTTAACATTTTCTTCTGTGTCTATAGGGGTACATATTTGGAGGGCATAAATGTACACATTTGGGAAATTGAAGTTTATATTTCTAAGTGTTAACTGTAAAACTCTAATAACACCTTCTCTACCATGGTAGTACTAAAATACTAAATGATCTAATGCAAATGAAGGGCTTGGCACCATGCCTGTCAAGTGGAGGCTGTTCCTTGAATGGTGGCTATGATTAATTAGAAACTGGGACCAAGTTGTCCTAAATAAAGGCCTGAAAAATAATGAGCTCGTAAAGGAATGATGACTGCCTTTTAGTTTCTATTCTATTTACTCAGGAAGAATTTAAGCAAATTGTTTTGGTTTAGACCCACACGATCAGATTCTTTTGTGCAAAAAATAAAAATAAAATAAAATAAATTAATAAGGCATGTGTTCTTTGGTTGAATTTAGCCTTTAATTCCCTCAGGTATTTACTGCTAATGTTTTGTTGTTTTTTTTTTTTTCTTTTTTAGTTTCAGGCTTGATGTTAAGTAACATAATAGTCATTTCCCCATATAGCCTTAGGCTCAGAATCTCATCACATATGCAAGGAAGACAAAATTCTTTTCATTTTACTTTGACTTTCATGTTGCTGTACTCTTTATTATCTCACTATTTTATTTTATCTTATTTTATTTTATTTTATTTTATTTTATTTTATATGTGTGGTGGTTTAGCTTGCATGCATTTGTGTGCCTCTTGTGTGTGCCTAATGCACTGGGAGAGCACCAGAACTAGAATATGAAGCTAGAATAATCAACGGCTGTTAACTACAATGTGTGTGCTGGGAACTGAAATTGAGTCCTCTATAAGAACAAGTACCCTTCACCACTGAATCATCTCTCCAGCCCCAATCATCCCATAGTATTTCACACCATGAACCACACTCTTTTATTTATTTATTTGAATTTTTGTGTGCATGTATAATATATATGTATGTATATATGTAAGAGTAGGTGTGCATATGTGTGCATATGTATGGAGACAGAGGTTAACGCTGGGTATCTTCTTTGAACACTTTCCACTGTGGTTTTTTCTTTTGAAACAGAACTCTCTCACTGAATCTGGCACTTCCAAATTGACTACAGTGAGCTACCAGGTTCCTCCAGTCTCTGGAACCCACTATCATGGTTATAGACACATACAACTATCCTTGGCATTTTTCTGCTGGGATTCCAAACTGAAGTACATCAGACACCTTACCACTTGAGTCATCTCTCCATACCCAATTTTAAGTTGTTAATGACTAAAAGAATAGTTTTCTTTATGACATTTACTCACACAGTTAGTTTTATTCGACCTTCTTCCATTTTACCTGCACACACTGCTTATTTCCTTTCAAACCCTAACTGCTCTCTTTCCACTTTCTTATCCCATGAATTCTACTTTCATCACCACATCTCTTCTTTAGGACCACTTGTATGAGTCTCATTCTGTTTTCTTGGCATCTCTATACAGTCCAACACAAAGAACACTCTTAACAAGACTTACAGATCCTTGAAAGAAACCACAGCACCAAAAAATCTGTCATTGTTTTAACTCCAAAAGATTATAGTCTTTTTAAAGCTTTCCTTTTCTATGTATGTACATGTGTTTTTTAGCTCACTATATTGGCCAGTTTTAGGGGTTTCCTGTGAGAAAAACATTGATTTGGAGTTTTCTGGATCTTTCCAACATGTGCAAACAACTGGTTTGTTAAGGCTATTCCCTGCAGTAAGGATGGTACTTTGAGAAATTACAATAAACTGGCTCTATATTATATATACATCCTTATACTAATCAGGTATTTGTTAATTGTTCTCAGTTCTCTGAGAATCTGCACTAATAATAATTCTGTATGTAATAGTATCTAGATTTATCTATCCTTACCCTGAGTAGGTTTTTCTTAGTTAGGGTTTTATTGCTGTGATGAGATACCATGGCCAAGGCAACTCTTATAAATGGAAACATTTAACTGGGGCTGGCTTGCAGTTCCAGAAGTTTAGCCCATTACCACCCTGGTGGGAAGCACGGCCATCTAGGCAGACATGGTGCTAGAGAAGAAGCTGAGAATTCTACATCTGGATCTGAATGAAGAAAGAACTGCCTCATTGGCCAGACTTGAGCATATACGAGACCTCAAAGCCTGTCTCCAAAGTGTCATACTTCCCTCAACAAGGCCACACCCACTCCAACAAGGCTACACTTCCTAATAGTACCACTCCCTATGAAACAAGCATTCAAAAAACATGAGACTATTGGGGGCCATGACTATTCAAACAACCACAAGGGACATAGCTAGAATTGTTTCCTATAATAACTTAGTTTTTAGTTACTTAGTATTTGAATGTATTTGTAAAAATTTCTTAAAGGAACAGAATATATTCAAAGTTGTTGGTATGCTTCATTTTTTCAGATAATAAAACACAAGATTAATTAATGAATTTTATTTAATATTCAGATTGACCCGATTTGGAAAATCCCATATTGTGTTAAAAATTACTTATTTAATAAATGTATCATTTGTTGGGTTTTAAAGAGCCATTTGAGGAAAGAGTTGAGTCTCCAAGTAGAGAAAATGCAAGAGATGGTTTTGGTGACATATAGACTTCAGTTTTGTTCTGTTTCCAAATGGGAAAGATGAAAACTATTAGGGCTAAGGATTTTTGCTTTTACATTAGAAAATCATTTGCTACAGTTATTCATTATGTGAGAACTGTATAAGCATTTAAAAATAAATTGATCCAAAATTCTTTCCTTCCCTTTATATCCCCTCTTTGAACCCTGTTTGTTCACACATCATAAACTGATACATCCTGCACCTTTTCTTCGTTGGAAATTTAGCCTGTATCTCCCAGTCTCTTGAACTCTTTCCCAAATGTCCCCAATATGAGGTTTTCCTCTTTAACAAATATTGCGAAGGATTGTAACTTACTGTTTTATCTTCCTTACACCTACATTTGCTATCTGTCACTGCTAGTTAATGTGGTTCATCTCTCTCTGAGAATCTTCTTTCATCTCTGCATTCCTCATAACCCCAAACAAATATGAAAATTCTCAACATAATCTTGTTGATGACTGCAGTCTGCTGTTGCAACAAAAGAGGACTTCCCCTGCTTATGCATATTAACCCCAGGCTACATTTTATGGATCAAGTTCCCACTATTATATATTATAGCATAGTTGCCAAGAGCATTTCTCTATACTCCAGTAGTTATTTTGCAAAGCTATATTATCTCAATGAGAGAGTCAATCCTGTGGCTCAGGTTATTATTTAAACAGTCATTAATTGAACAGTAAAGTGCTCTGCTCACCTATGATTGTATAGGGAACTATAAATATACATGCAGTTGTGTAATTATCTCCACCAACTCTACCTTTCAAAATGCTTAATTATCAAAAACATACGGAATGCAAATGCTATCTCTAGATGTTATTCAAAAGAACTCATGCAGGTATTATAATTCTGTTGGAAATATCAACTGTGATTTTCTTTGCTCACACGTACAGTGCTTGGCATGTTACTTTCCAGCAACTCTTGATTCTAGCTTTCTCTCCAAGACCTCAAAGACTGGACCTATGATTTTAATAGCTATTTTTTGTTGTTGCTGTTTTGCACACTGATTTGTAGGGCTATGCTTTCCTGAGCTGGAACTCTACCCACCCCCTGAATGGATTCCCATACCTTATATAACTATTATTTTAGACTATAGAATCTGGATATTAACTCTGTGTCCAGGAAATGTCAATTGCCTGCTGTTTCCTATTCCTATAAAATGGGATTAAGACCAAATTTATGTGAAACAAATTTATAGGGCTGTTATATGTGCTCAATGAACTCTCTCTTCTATCTTCTCATTTCCATCTTTCTCATTCTTTGATTTTACTGAGTTGGAACGAGAGAGCCTGAGCCTTCACTCTTATTCCTGGACTCTATCAAGGGTAGAGAAAGCCACCGACTCAGCAAACCTGGAGTGTGGCACATTGTGCTAGTCAGTATCACAGACTATCAAGGTCATTTTGGAAAAGAAGTCATATCATTGTGTTTAGCATATAAAAATCAAGGGGAAAAGTGTGTCTGAGACATGAAAGAAGAATCGTATTATCTTGTGACTGTAAGGCTAAGGCAAGGCATGAAGCTCCATGCTTCAAGATTTCTTTGACTCAGCTTTCTATACCGTTTCATCCTTACTTCAAAAGATTTATTCTTCCCAGGTGTACCAAATGTCTTGTCTGTGACAATTTCACCAGATTTAGTAAGAGTTCCTGGCAATGCATTTCCATCTATGTTACATATATGGAAAGATGAAAGTTGAACTTTGAATAGAGGTACTATATTTGGGTGTATAATACCACTACTAGAAGACACAAAGTTATTAAATGAAAGTGCTTTTCATTTTCTAGGATTTTCTATTTTACATCTTCTTAGTTACCATGATCTTACTTACTTTTTTCCTCTATTTCAACATTTATTTATCCAAAAAGTGCTTAGTTGTTTGTTTTTATGACATTGTGCTCAAAACACATAAAGACAATGCTATGGTTATACCCAGATTCTTTTATTGATGCCAAGAAGTACTTGCTGACAAGAACTTGGTATAGCTGTCTCCTGAGAGGCTCTGCCAGAGCCTGACCAATACAGATGTAGATGCATGCAGCCAAACTTCTGACTGAGCACAGGGACTCCAATGGAGAAGTTAGTGCAAGGACTGTAGGAACTGAAGGGATTTGCAACCCCATAGGATAAACAATATCAACCAACTAGACCCCCAAACTCCCAGGGACTAAACCATCAACAAAAGAGTACACATGGAGGGACCCATGGCTCCAACAGGATATTAGCAGAGGATTGTCTTATTGAGCATAACTGGCATGGGAGCCCCTTGGTCCTGTGGAGGCTCAATGAGCCAGGGTAGAGGAAGGCTAGGGTGCTGAGGCAGGAAGGGTGGGCATGTGTGGGAGCACTCTCATAGAGGCAGGGGGAGTGGGACGGTATAGGGGGTTTGTGAAGGGGAAACAGGGAAGGGGGATGACATTTGAAATGTAAAAAATAACCAATAAAAATGAAAAAAAAAAGAATGCAAAATGTTCCCCCACTGTCTTGTATATTGAAAACTTGGTCTACAACTTGGGATAATATTTTAGAATATGATGGATACTTTTGTAGGTGGGACTTACAAAAGTAAGAGGTAGGTTACAGAGGTATGCTGTGGAGACCAAATCTTGCCCTAGAACCTCCTTATCTATCTGCTTGCTGCCCACCAGTAGAGCCATAACAAATGTGCCATACCCACACAACGGCCACCACAATGTTCTGCCTCATCACAAGCCAGAAAGAAAAAAAAAATCTGAGGAAATAAGCATAAGTATTTGTTTCTTCCTTGTAAGATGTCGCAGTGCTGAAAATCTGACTAATAGGGAAAGCAGTTCTCTCATATGACCTGTAATTTACTTTGAAAGTGAGTATAGAAAACCATCATTTCTATCTCCTTTTACTGGTCTCCTTTTAGTTCTGTGTTTCTACCACTTGCACAGATGACTTTATTAAATATTTCTGCTTCTTATAGAAGTGAATTTTCCATTTAGTATGAAATAAAAGTTAAAACAAAGTGTGGGGTGGGGCAGATAACCATTAAAATAGGGCATTCTAAGGCCAGTTGATTTGACCTCCCATCTCAAAGGTACTAAGGTATGTGGAAATCCACACAGAAAGTTAACTGAGATGTTTTATACATGAGAAGGATGTGTAATCCTGAGCCTTATGACCTTCATCTTGAGAGCTTCTAATGCAACTTCCAAAAATAAAATCAAATGATAAGAGAATGTCAAAATGTCTGAAAAAAATAGCTGATCTCTGTGTTATGCATTGTCAGTATTATTAGCTTGAATAAGCCACTGAAGATAACCAATAATTTAATAAAAACATCTATAATCAAAACAATTTCCAAATAGAAATGTCCTTCATAAGTTAATTGTATTAATATGAATCTTTTATAATGAACTGCATGCAGGCTTTAACCGACAACATCTTAGGTCATCTTTTTGACTGATATATGCAAATATTTTAAAAAACTGTTTCTTATTACCAAATAATAATTAAGCATGATAATGCATTTCATTATGGTATTTTCAAATGCATCTACGATGCTTCTGATCTTATTTTCCCATTGCCACGTTGTCTCCTCAAGGGTCTTCTTCCTCCTCTGGGCCAGTACTCCCATTTTCATATTTTCTGAGTGGTCTGTTGTAACCCAGTGCATTTGATGAATGTTCCTTCTAGCAGCCTGGGAGAGGAGATGGGACAGAAGTCCGAACAACTTACCAGTGGCTGCAGCCCAGAGGAAAGGGCTGCTCTCTCCCCAGCACCTGACAGCCACTCACAGATTCTTAGGAAGGTGTTAGCTCTCTCGAGTCTCTGACCCATCTTTGATGGGATGCTGACGGATTGTTGTATAGATTGTTGCCATGTAAACGCTTTGAGTTCAAATTGTGCCTGAGATACAGTACCCCTGCAATATTTCCCTCTTTCCATCTCTTATATTCTGTCTGTGCCTCTCCTATTGTACTTCTCAAACATTAGTGGGGGTGATCCAGACATTATATTTAGGGCCAGTCATTCAATAGACACTATTATTAGCATTATGACTGGTTGTGAATCTCTGCAGTAACCACTGCGCACAGTAAAAATAAGATACTATCACTGATAGAAATTGATAACACCACTAATGTATGGGAAACAACAGAAAAAAATTTGGAAGGCAATTTGACAGATAGAGCATGTATATTTAACAATGTCAAAGAAGTGGTTTCCTTACTAAGACCTATGCCCTCCCTAGCATGGGCTTTTAGAGTAGCAGATGGAAATTTTCTCTTGTGAAGCACCCTCAACTCCAATCAGAAAGTGGTTCATTAACCTGCAAACAGTCTTGATACTACTGCACCAGTGGACACACCTCTAGTAAGTTGTCAGTGTAGCACACATGCCACAGCCGAGTAAGCCTGTTTATGGCATTTCCTCCCTATTAGCCTGTACAGCACCTTCCAACACTGTGAAAGCTAATCATCAGGAAGGAAGCTTCCAGCTGAGTCCGTGCCTAGCTTCTCCATGTCCTGCAATAAAACACCTGGCATCTTCATCAATATTATCCTATTATCTAGTTATATTGGGAAAGCAATGGCAATAGAATATATTTTGTGGTGGGCTTTAGGGACCTATCTGACCATTAACTTCTAGAGAAGTAGTTCTTTCTTTACATTGTAAGTTTTGTTTAATAAACTTTGGATTCTGGGAGTGACATTATTCACTTACCAAGGATACTTCTGTTTGAAGTTCAAATTATGATTATACTCTGCTTTTAATTAGCTTACAAAGCACCCGGTCCCTTACAGCCTTTTCACACAACCTTGGTTTTGCTTGGTCCTCTCTCCACCCATTCCTAATGACTGTCTGTCCTCCTATTCCTACTTAAGTCTTCCCCAGTGTTCTTCCTTGTAAATTCTATCCTTAAAAATACTACTCTATGCAGGCATTAGTCACTAGAAATTAAAAGAAACCTCAGTTCCTATCTTATAAACTTTGATAAAAGAGTAATCATTTTTTTTTATTGTCTGATTCATAGACTAGGAATTCTGGTTAAATACTGACCACTGTCAGTTCCATTACCCCATGCACTTTCCTTTTTACAGTTTACAAGAAACTTGACTTTCCATTCGTCTGACTCTAAAACTCTGCTTTCTTCTGGGTTCCGTGCCATCTGTGCATTAGTGAGCCTATGTCCTTACATTGGAAACTATACAGCACTGGTTCAGAACTGATTCCTGCCATCATCATCATCAAATACATCCCTCAAGTTACCCATAATCTAATAGGAGACTCTCTAAACCTCTCTCTGGCCAAAGATAACTGTGAAATGAGTGTATTCCTCAGTCCTTTAATTATACATCTGTTTATAGAAGAACAGATTTAATTACCTTGATCTCCACTGATCCCATTTGAAAGTTACTTATTAAGTGGATTTTACCCATGGCAGACAGCATTTGTAAAAATATAATAGGATCTCAACTCCTGAGAAGGCTTCCTGGTCTGCAAAAGGAACTCATGGCTTCAAAGCATTTATCTAGCTTATGAACAGGGCTCCTTCAGCTCCAAGATCCAGAGTCACTAGGCAGGCTGCCTCGAAGTGCCAGGGATCTCTATGAGGAGGGAAATGTAAACTGTGCATTTGTCAGCTGAGTGAGATCACATAAAGTTCCCCTGGGGATTGAAGAGTTAGAGGGCACTGGAAGGACCTCCGATTTGAAGTTTAAGAATGCAATTAACTGCACTTTGCACACATGGGCATGAACCTACACCCATAAATAAATTTCAAGTTATAAATATATTTAGCATATTACTATAGGATGTATAGAGCTTGCAGCAATATGTAAGATTGTCAGGTTCTTTATAACTTTATCAACATAATGTAATATTAGACATTTAATGTTTGTCAATACATTGATGGAAATAGTTTCTCAGCTCCCCAAATAACCAATTAATTTTCATATCTATCTGATTTGTCATTATTTTACTTCATTTGTAATCATTAGAGTTTTTGTGGGGTACAATGGAGATACTGATAATGTGAAGGCTGTGCTCAAAGGTTGTCTCTGACGTTTAAACAAACACAAGCCAAGTATTCAGGAAAGGAATGGGCATTATGCAAACATTTGTAAGTCAGTTGCTGCTCACCATGGTCTTATCATGATCTATGTTCTATGCACAGCTCATGTATGTAAATATGTGAACAGGCTTTTTGTGTACCTCTCCATTTCTGGTTCATTTATTGGTTTTTAAAAAATTAATAATTAAAAACTTTATTTATTAAATAAATTAGCTCTTTGCTATTTCACATTTGTTTCGTATATTTTCTTGTGTGGTTTATGTGATTCTCACTAAGCTTATGATATTTTACTCCAGTCATTTTAATATTATGTAGGTAATACATTCTTTTTTATATATATTGTTTATATCTTTATATGTATATATATATATCTTTATAATATCTAAGATGTATGTTTCTATGGCAATGCCATTCCATCTC